>BGPR01006572.1:26654-51276 GCA_013235015.1 Araneus ventricosus | reverse complement strand
TCTCTCTCTCTCTCTCTCTTTTAATTGAGAAGCGCATTTTTCACTGGAGTGCAATTGAGGTGCATGGAAGGAAATTCTTTCTTGGTCTTCTTGACGCCTTTCCCTGCATGACAGGAAGCGGTGAAAAATCATATGTCACACATGCCTTACGTGCAGGAGAATAGGACAAGACATGAGCTCCAAGTATAGGAAAACTAGAAGTTAGATCGTCATCTTATCCTCTACCCAATTCGTCATTTTAAACGACATGAATAATTTATTTAGAAAGAATGATGTAGAACATCAGCTCATGAGAAAAAAATAAAATAATACATCATTGAACACAGTTTGATGAGCACTTTGCGAATATTACCTGTATAAATCGAAAATATTTACTCCGTGAACGCTATCGCTTATTAAACAGCAACCAAAAGTTCCATCGGAACCACTCGACAACACATTTATTCGTACCATGAATCACATCAATGACAGGACTGAATCTTTTGGCTTGATACGTGTAGCTGATCAATAGAAGTCTATAATATTGCAGAATCGATGATGCCATTTATCGGAGCTGTCATCTAGTTTAGTTTTCGAGGAAAATCTAATTCGTCATCTTACTTGACTTCCCCTGCCTGCTACGAAATAAGAGCGGGAGAATCAGTTCTGTCTTTATATTAATATTGAAAGAAAGCAATATTTTTTAATCATGTTTTCATGTTAACAGTGGTAAAAACAATGAAGGATTTGATAAAACAATAAATTGGTTTGAATTTAATTTCTATAATAGAAAGTATTGTTACAAATTGTATTTGAAATTAATTTTGATATATTTATTAAAATGGGGAAAATAACGGATGACATTTTATTTGGAATCGATAAAAAGATAATTTTCTGGTCTTTAAGTTGGAATATAAATCATCTTCGTGCAACATATATTTCACAAGTGGTTGACGAAAACCTGAGAAAAAAATGCCAAAATTTGGATTAATTTTCTTTCTTTAATTAAGTATCTTAAGAAGTAATTACTTTTAAAGTTTTAAAAAGCAGAATTGTTCTAGAAATGGCCAACAGATTCGAATGTGCAAATTTCATGTCGCTACAATTCATCGTTTAGGAGGAGTTCTTTTCATGTATATGTCATGTAAATACTTGCCAGATGCATATATTTTTTGCTTTATATTACACTGCGCATCACTGATTTTTAGCCAATGATATTCCAGCTATTTGAAGATAAATTCATGGTGCTAATTCCAAATCTGGCATTCTTTCTGTCAGATTGGCTCTAGTTTTAGAGGTAAAATGAAAATTAAAATTCAACATAAGATTTACGCACTACTGAAATCGCATTGAAACTGTATAATATATAAATCAATAATAAAATTAAATAAAAACATTAAATCAACTTAATCCTAAAAAGTAATCAATATATTAATCAGAAAATAAATCTATACAGAAATCATATGAAATCTGTTTCTACAGTTAATTCATGAAATATCTTCTATATGATTTCCTTTTGCGTCCAATGGAAGATTCTAGCAGTAATCTGCCACCTTATATGTATTCCAACTCCTTCATATGTTTATTCTTTTACTTTGATGTAGCCGAAGCTTAATGGTGTATTAATTTTTGCTACTTTCTGTATTTTTGGCATTCATTCTGAACAAACAAATAATATTCTACTTTTGTAGTTAGTTTTGCAATTGATACCCTAAACAAAGAAAATAAACAAATTTGATATCTTTAGACTTAAAAAACATTTTTCCGTGGGTGACAACATACAAGGTGACAATTATTGAGCTATATGCAATAAAAAATGAAATGAAAATATGAATATATATTTTTTCAAAAACTACTGAGTTAACAAATTTAATTCTAATTTTAAAAGTAACTACGGATATTCGGATTTAGATTATGACATGCTCGATATGCTTGCCATCAATGGTTAGAACGTGGCGCAGACGAAGTGCAAATTTTGTAAAAATCGCTGAAGTATCGAGACATCGACACTTACGGTTCTCTCGAACTCTTCAATCACATTTTTGATTGTTATAACAGCAGCTTGTACTCGGTCGCAAATTTCCTTTGAGCCGCAATCGCCACACTGGGCAACAAATGTTCAAAAAGTTCCTGCTTCCGAGATGAATATAGTCAATTCCTAATGAATTCAATGTGCTGAAGACGAATATGATACAGCAACAGCTTAATTGTCTACGGTTTTTTGTAATGTGTACGAATTGTTTACAAATGTGCATATATGTACATATATTATAATGCATGTTAGGAATACCTTAATATGCTTCGTACTTTCGATTTCTTTTGGCCTGTCGCTTGTAATGGACGTGGGGAGTATCTCTGATGAGCGTCCGACAGTAGTCAGCCAACATTGTCATTGACAAATTCCCCTGGTACCGTTTCTCCATGTTGACAATGTCCTGATGAAAACGTTCGCCGTGCTCATCACTGACCTGCCCGCAGTTATCAGGGAAGAAACTCAAGTGGGAGTCCAGAAAGTGCATCTTTAAGGACATATTTCAGCCGAAATCCTGAAATAAAGACAACATATCCTCCACCAGATCTTTGTAGTTTTCGGCCTTGTCATTCCCTAGGAAATTTGTTGACACTTGATAGAATACATCCCAAACCTGTTTTTCTTTACTTCGAAGAAGTTTCTCAAACTTCCGGTCTCTGGAAAGCTGTTTAATCTAAGGCCCCACAAAAAACGCTTTCTTTAATATTTGCTACACTGAGTTGAGAGAATTTTTCATGCAGGTACTTGAATGCTGATCAATTCTTATCCATGGCTTTTACCAAGTTTTTGACAAGGCCAAGCTTGATGTGCTAAAGAAGGATTGATGATTTTATGTGGTTCTGCCAGATGTGGGTGCTCTACATTCTTTTCTCCAGGCTTAAAAGATGCTCTCTGAGACAAATCTCTCTTGATGTAGTGCACAGCGATTGCTCTGCTGACCATAAACAAAGAAAACAGTAATACTATGTATATCCTAGCTGCAAATCCATAAACAGAGACACGACCTTCAGGTCAGCAGAGATCTTCCAGACATAGTAGTTAATCATCTCCAAAAGCTGTTTTAAATTGTGGTTATTCTCCTTCATGTATACAGCATGTGCGACAGGTATAGATGGAAGCTCGTTCCTGTTATTCAGCAAAACCGCCTTGAGACTCAGTTTTGAAGCATGTATAAACAGCCGTCAATCATTGGGCTCATATACTATGCAGAGTTCTTTTAGTTGGCCATCATTGTCGCCGCAATACACAAGACTTTCTTCTTTTTTAAAGAAAGATTCGAAGAGCAGATGACGTGTGCGAAATGAAGTCACTCGGACATTTTCTTCGAGAAGATTCCATTGTTGAAGTCTTGACGCCAATATCTCCGCTTTGCTTTTGGACAAATCCAACTCGCGAACAAGATCATTCAGTTCAACCGAGGTAATTTTATGTGGAGAATATGTTTCATCAAAATACGAAAAGTCATCTTCATGCCTACTGTCACCACATGCTGACGTTGACGCTTGAGGAGTACATCGAGATCCTCCTCGTCTAAACTGATAGAAAAATCTGTGGGAAGCTCAGGAATTTTGAGTCCTGCGTCATGTGTGACAGGTCGCAGAGAACATAATATGTTAGGTTATTTAATTGTACTCTTCTTTTTCTTGCTGAAGCCTCCAGAAGCTGGTGGTACCATGCAGAAATAACAGTCATCAATGTGATTGGCAGTCTCCCTTCAATTGATGGACGCAGAAAATGGCATTGCCTTTCTTTTGCCATGAAGCCACTTGGGAAGAGTTGTTGCAAAAGTGCGACAACATACGTGTGGGGCCCAGTCTTTGTCCTAGTCGCCTATTTTGCAACCAAAATACAAATGATATGCTTTCTTAACTACTTCACTGATAATCTTTTTCTGTGCAGCAAATGTCAACTCTCCGCAAATATAATAAAAAATTATCTGCACTATTAACGCAGATACGAGGCATTACTAAGTTGAAATTACACTGTAACAACCTAATCACTTGTGTATGTTATAGCTTCGAAAAAGATGCATGAAATGAGAGGAAATGTCTCGCTTTTTCACTATTGCTTGTTCTTGCGCAATCAATTTCGTCTCTGTAGAAAAGAAGCGGAAATAGAGGTTTAAGAGGTGATGCAATATGACGCAAACATTTCGTAAGCATGCTTTTATCTTCCTAAATTCCATTATAATAACGCGATATATTATTATATTAACGGGATATATAGGATATATTATTTAAATATAATAACATTAAGTAATTAAATAATATAATAAATATAATAAAATATGTAATATAATATAATCCATATATTGTATTATATTAGAGCACCTTTATAACACTGAAAACGTAAATATCTCTGCAACGAGGGCCAATCAGCTTCTTTCAATGTGATATTCGAGTTCAGCACGTTAAATTCATTCAGGATTGGGTACTTCCACCTAAGAAACAATTTCATTGTTGCTCAGTGTTATTGCTCGGATAGTAGGCCTTGAAGATCGACATACGCTCAGGAACGTTGTATTTCGACATTTTCAACGAAAAAGGAACAACAACAATAAGAGTGCTCATGCTGAAAAAGAATCCCAACCTTCCCTGCATTCAACCGCCGAGTTTTAACTGAATCTCGCCAACGCAAAGTGTGTTTTCGTAATCTAGAAGGACTAAAGTCAATTTTCTCACTTTTCTGCGCAGGTGAAATTTTTGTTTATTTGCAAAGAAAATAAACTATATTTTCTTGAACTAATGTTTATATTTCAAGAAACCGCACCAAACATTAGACAAAAGAGTCGGAACGGCCGACCACCTGCCCTCTGCCTGTCAAGTGTTCTAAGCGTTCGTTTCAATCATTGGAGTTCGCTCGATGAATACGCTGTGTTTCTGTGTCCTAGTGGTGGTTGTGTGTTGATATTATTTTTGTAGGAGTATCAAGGAGAGTTTACATAAGATTTTACTTTAATATATGTTTTTATTTAATCATGAACACCATAAGAATTGATCGTAGTTTTTTCCGAGTGAGAAAAACGTACAAGTCAGTTTGAACTTGAGTTTTAGTATATTATATCACATTATACCAGTGTGTAATTGTGCTTTCCTGAAAGAATTACTTGTAAATTATTGGATATATTAAAATTTGCTTGCGGAAATTTGCGGAAGTCATACAAATTGTTCTTTCATTACAGACGACTACTCACATTTTGCGCCGAAATTTTTTCGAGGTTTGGTTTGCTAAAGCAAAAGAATCAAGAACGGGTGCTTTGCTAAGTTATATATGACAATAATTTGGTGCCCCGTCTCTTTCAGAAGACATTTAAAAAGTTTAAAACTTATAATCAGAAGTTTAAGCCAGAAAATTCTACAAAAATGGTTGAAGTCGGGCAGAAAAAGGGATAACTTCCTAAAAATGAATTCTTTGTGGTTAGTTGAATGTATATAATTTCCTGAAATTGCCACAGCGAGTATAGAAACTATTTCACATCCTGGATCGAGTAGAAGAACCGGTAGATACAAAAAGACTTCGAAAGTTTCAGCACCAAAACAAAAAGACAGAGAATTCAACACATCCTGGAAACATCAAGCCAGGAAGAGATATCGATGGCTGCTGAAGTACAGCATCTCAAAGAAGGCAAAAGAGATTCAGCAGCAATTGTAAAAGAACTCTGCGAGTTTTCTCCCAAAAGAGGAACAACAATAAATAAAAAAGCGAGGAAGCGTTTTTCAAGCCCAAAAGCAAAGTTGTCTTTCTGAAGACCACGTGCTAGCTTTGACGGTCTACTCAAATTTGTAAACACATCAAGATGAAGTAATACGGCAGCAAACAAACAAAATACATACGAACATGTATCCAGCTTATCATAAAATTAAAGCGGCAAAACAGTTGTGCTATCTGAGTGACGTCAATGTAACAGAAACCTTCGCAGAAATAAAATTTCAATCCCTAATGGACCACACTATTATGCGATTGTGCAAAGTGCAAGAAGATGTCTTAAAATCTATCAGAGACTTGAGAACTCTTGACATCATTGTGAAGTGGGGTTGTGATGGGGCGGAACAAAATAGATACAAGCAGAAATTTTCAAGTGAAAATTGCTCTGAGTAAAGTTTTCTTCCAATGTATGTTCATGCAGTCTTACAATAGGTCAACTTTCGGAAGAAGCACAAGAGGCCAGAAATAAGCACAACAGGAAATTTTGAGAACTATTCACTAGGAAAACCTCAAGGATTGATACGAATAATGTTTTAATTAATAGATTATTATTAACTTCAGATCCATTTATAGTAAACTTGCGTGCTCGTCCAAAAATCAAATGTGGAAAAAAATCAGTAATAATACGTGAGCTCTTGGAAATAAGTGCTCCAGCTCCAATTGACCAGGACGCAATTTAATCAGAATCCTTCTCAGAATCTTGATGCAGAAGAATCTGAAAATGATCTCGAAGAATCCGATTTAAATTCCAAATAATCATCTAATTAATATTATATGTATAATATTATATATTACTTCTCATATCTGCCTTTCTACTTGTTTAGTAATTACAAATTTAAATGCTTAAAATTTTTTATGGTTTACTTTATTTCATTGCGCATTGAACCTCAATCATGTTGTATTGTTATTCTTTATAATTATATTATGTTAAAATATATGTCTAAAACCTTTATCGTGTTTTTATATTTCACACAAAACCCTTAATGGTTTATTTATTCCACTGAAATTGGATTAAATAATTTTGTACCTCTAGATTACGAAAATAACACACTGTGCAACGGCTCAAAAGTTATCAAGATTTTATCTCAATAATTGTCACCCTGTACATAGATATGTTGTTTTTAATCGACATAATAATGTGTGAAGATTATAGTGTTAATTAGAAACTAAAAATAGCCTATTTATGTAATTTCACAAATTTTTAACAACTTTGAAAGGAATCTGTGACGGGAAGATTTCGACCAATTTTGATAAAATAAAATTTATTACTCTTAAGAAATTGAGCACTTAACATCTAATGCTATAATAAAGAAATCAAGAGAATTTTTTAAATTTTAAAAATAATGAAAAACAATCTAAATTCGACACTTTTGAAGACATTTAAACCCATGCAGGAACGGAAGATTTTTATTTCCTTACTTTTTTCCTCGTTTTATTTGTCACCAATTCGGGAATTTTTCCCGCTGCATAGAGAAATAAAAAATTTTTCCTATTTATTTTGCTCAATCTACTCCAGACACCGTTAAAATGGTGACAATATGCATTATTTGAAAAACTAGAGTCGATTCGGCAACAATAAAATTAGATTAGAAATCAGCAGACTCAAGATGCCCTAAAACCATTAAAATTTCCTTGACAAATAGAAAAACGTTTTTTGTTTTTTGGTCCCCCAGTGTGTTATAGATTACTAACCAATTTTTTAACATATTTCAAAACGTTAGATGCTTTACTAACATGATAATATTTTTATGTTGGCATTCTTTCTATAAATTGTGTGATTTAAAATCTAGACAGGCGAGTCAAGCATCTATCTTTATGATACTGCGATATTAAGGAATAGAGGTTCGAACCTCCTTTATGTTTCTTTTTTTACATTTCAGATATTATAACTGATGAGGGTTTTTTACTGAAATCGCAAGAATGTGCAGATAAGAATTGTAAACCTGCATGTTAGTGAGTGCTGATTTTTTTCACTTATTGATCAGTGTTTATATTTCTAATATTCATGAGTAATTGTTTATTTTTTTCTAAAAATTATCCGTGAATTTCCACGCCTTATGTATTTCTATCATACTTATAAAGATGGAAATTTGTATTCTTGTTTTCACTTAATCCCTGATGTTCTAAAGTTCTGAAATTTTGTGCAATTCTGTGTTACAGATGAAAATGGAGTTTTCAAAGATTTTCAGAATTCGTTATTATCAATTGATTTTAATTAGATTTATACTTTATTTTGAAACAAAATCTGGCAGTAAGTTT
Organism: Araneus ventricosus; assembly: GCA_013235015.1. Taxonomy (NCBI): domain Eukaryota; kingdom Metazoa; phylum Arthropoda; class Arachnida; order Araneae; family Araneidae; genus Araneus; species Araneus ventricosus. The sequence continues at coordinate 43,301 of BGPR01006572.1, read as the reverse complement.
CTAAAATATTAATTACAAGATTCCATTTTATTGATAACATTGAATTATGAAACGCATGAAGAAAGTCTTTAAAATCACGCTTTTAGTACAGTACCAAATGGAAGAATATAATTTAAAAAAAAAAATCTGAAGGTAAAAAAATTCGTAAAAACGCATTTCGCTGAAACAGTACTATAAGGAAATTTTACCACAATGTGTATAATAAGAAATAAAATTCCTAAACATTCATTAAAAATTAAAATATTATCGAAAATATGTTTAAAATTAAAATTTCCTTTAATTTTCTTATCACAGCCTCACACTTTTATTTTCAGTGCCAGATATTTGATTTAAAAAATAGTTTTGCTTCTCAGTATGCTGATAAAAATTGTGATTTTAAAAGCCTTTTTTATTTTTAATATGTTAGAGATTCAAATCAGGTTAGAAGTTTATTATGATGGTATAAAAATTTCTCGTTGTTCTTTCGTAGCGTATTTTCAAGTTGTTGTAAGAAAATTATAAGTTTCTGAAAGAGGTGGGTTAAGGATTTAAATCTTTGAAATGCATAATCTAAATTTTCAAATATCTAATCTTGAATCTCTAAAATTTAGCTTAGTGCTTTGTAAGAGAAGTTTTCGAAATACAATTCTCAGTGTCTCCAAAATTCAAAAACACAATCTGATTGAGCGCATATAGAGCGTACTCGTTATGTTGCAGACCCATTGGCGCAAATCAATGAATCACTCCTGGAAAACAGGAAAACACAACGAATGATCTGGCGTTTGCTTTGTCCACATTGTTCAATGATATACTCCACAGATTGGCGAGAGGTAAAATATTCTTCATACAAATGATTGTACAAATTAAATTTCCTCATTTTTGTATTTTTAGTTTCTAACTTATTTAACTCTATTATCTTTTGAAAATATAATTATTTAAAACTAAATTTCACTTCTTTGTTGTAGTGAAGTATCCTATGAAGTAGAAAAGGAAGTTATGAGTTACGATTACGTTGTAAGTATTCATATTGTCAAAAAATATTTCATGTCATTTATTACAAAAAGTTATATTAAAATCATTTACTTTGATTGGTTTCTTTACTAATCCTTTCTTATTAAGAATAGCTGTATTATCTCCGAGCTGTCTTTGCGTTGGACTATGAAATTAGAAAATAATAAAAAAATATAAACATTCTAATCATATCCTCTTCCTATACATCAATGAATCTTACTCAAGACAAGAATTTCCTCTTAAATGTGAGTATCGCGAGTCTGAATCGTGGCCATATTTTTGGACCGAATGTGAATGTCTTGAGTCGCTCAAAAGATGTCTTGTGGTTAAAGGTTTTAGTCTTTAGTTTATTTGATTTCACAAAAGCAATATTACAAAAAGCGAATAAGCTAGGATACTTCGCAGATAATTGACTTCGTCAGTCCTGGCGTCGCCTGTAGGAGAAACTATAAAAAGGTCTTAAAATTTCCCCTTTGTAGGTATTTTTTTAAAGGTGGGAGGACCGCCTTGAAGTGTTTATCTGAGGCGGATAACAGTACTTTGTCCCGGGACCCGTCTAGGCCCTCGGTGGCCTTGATTGTGATTTGCGTAGCGGCTTATTTTATAACACTAGGTAGTAATGCGTATACGTATAACTTGGATTTTGAACCTTTTTTCATAAATTCTAAATAAATAGTTAATCAGTGAATTAAAATTAATTATTAGATTTTTGACTTAACGAAGGTAAGATTTTAAAAAATTAACAAAGCAATTACTAATTTTTAATTCATTTTAATTAAAAACTTAACATTAGAATAAATTCTGTCGATCGCTTTTCCATTATTGCTTACTCTTTTTAATAAAGATTTTAGGCAAATGTTGTTGAACAGTAAAAATAATTATGACGTGTTATCCTTAATCCTTATAATATAACCAGCCGTTTTATCCGAGGCTCCGTACGCGTTTATCTGTTCTATACTTATGAAAAAAAGAATAACGAATATGCTTTTATATCATATAGTTTTCGAGTTTTAGTATACAATCCGAGTTTTATTGCCCTCAATCCTAACTAATAATACCTAATTAATTACTACTTTAAACGTTTCGATTGAACGACATTTTTGATCTCACCGTTTGGAGCATATATGTACAGTAGGGTGGATCGAAAAGTATAGGAAAAAAAAATTTTTTTTGAAATTATTTTTGGCAGGGGGCGGGAAAGTTGCGTCTTAAGTGTATTAGTTTATATAAATTTTTTTATTGAAATTCATTTATATCTTCCGGAGCACCAAGCCCCTCAAATATAGTTGAAAATTGAATTTTTTTATGAAAATTTACAATTGTTTTGAAATTATTTTTGGCTTGAGGTGGGAAAGTTGTGTCTTAGGTATATTAGTTTACATATACTTTGTTATTGAAATCCATTAATATCTTCCAGTGCCCCAAAAATAATTAAACATGACAGGTTTTTTCGGAAATTTATAAAAAAAATTATTTTCAAAAATTTCTTTAGGGCCGGGTAAGAAAGTTTTGTTTTGGGTATATTAGTTTACAATTTTTATTATTATTGAAATTCATTCATATCTTCTGGTGGCCCAAAGGCCTCCCCCCCAAAAGTTAAAAATTGACATTGTTACAAATATCTATTAAAAATTGTGAATTAATGAAAAATATTTGAAAAATTTGCAGATTATTCAAGTATTAAAGTATAAACTTATAGATAATATAATTTTATAATAATAAATAAAGTATAAATTTAATAGTCAAAGCAATAAATCACAAAACTTATAATAAGTAAACTTATATTACAGATTTTTTAATTCTATTAGTTTGAAGATTAACATATATCTAAAGGATGTAATACTATTTGGTATTATAATGCTTGATAAGACTTCTTGATTATATCCTATTCAATATGAAGCCGTGTCTCTTCTCTTCTCCATATACAATTTCCGACGCTTCAGACACTAAGCGAAAACATCGTCCTGCAGCTTGGGTATGGCTTGGATATTTTGACCATTCCTCCGTCTAACTTTTAACATGGCCTCAATTTCTTTAAATGACACATTCATCAAAAGAGGTGGTTCAAGAGGTCCAACTCGTTGCCGGTTAATAAGTGCAAAATAATCCTTTGCTTTTAAGTCTATTTTTGTTACTTGAAAAATTTTTATTCTGATTATCCTCTGTTTTCATTTCTAGCACAAGTTAGTTTTCGTAGTGCTATAGACCTTATATTATCTCTGTTATCTGTGAGCATTAACAATAGCAAATTTTCAGTATGACAAAAGAAGTTATTTCGTTGAATATAAGTGTGTACTATATTTCTTAAATTGGGTTCCAAATATCTACAAAATGAGAAGTCTCCAAATATGTAGCGCTCCTTCTGTTATGCAGGGCTTTGTTTTGACCATACAGGTTGCATATACCTTCATAATATATGTTGCAAAAATAATAAGATTGTCAGATTTCTTTTCTGTGACCATATACAACTTTAAAATTCTTCTTGCAATTGATATCCACCTTGAGTGAGCAATTGCACCAGGCTTTCTTAATGCCAGGTATGAATAACATTCAACACGAGATATCGCTAGGAAAATATCATATAGATCTTGCTGATTATTTCTGAGAACCATTCTATCTATATTATGTGGCATATTCTCCACACTTATTGAAGAAAAAAAGAGCTACAGATATCTCCTCGCAGATTTTGAGTGCTTTACAAATTGGTCGACAAAATTCTTTAGGACCGGTCGTTGCACCATCCAAAGAATTTAGTAGATGACGGGGAGGTAACTCATTTGTTTGAAGCAAACAAATTCACCATTGTAATGGTCTATTGAGTACAGTTCCATCAAGCGAATAATACCTCCCTTGTGTCCAGTATTAACATTTGTTCCATAGCATCTATTACTGTTAGCCCATTTAATTGCATATTATTTGATACAAAAATTGAGTATTGCTTCTTCTATGGCTTTAGCTCCTCCTGTTGCAGCAGTAACATGTCTGATATACACAGAGTTAGATTCGTTTACAAGAGTCTAATGCTCCTCCTTGATGGTCTTTGGGTAGTACTTTGTGTCCTTCTTAAGTAGGTCTTTTGTGTTGTCGTTTCTCCCATCGAAATATAATGCGGTTAAAAGAGACCAAGACACTGTTAACTTAGTAGACTCTGCACCTGCATTTTAAAACTTTTTACACTGTCTAAGAATTTTATTGCGATCTACCACATCTCCTTCCTTTACAATTCCAATGTCTTGTGAAACAGCACTGGCAAATGAAGCAGCTGCTCTATCTGAAATTCCTTATCGATCACATTCCCTTTCTAAGGTAGGGAAATCTAAACGATTTTATGATTGATATTTCAAGGTAATTACATCCGTATCTGTATACAAGGACAAAGACAAAGTGTTGAGCTCAAGTAGCTCCATTGATTGAGCATGAGCAGAAACAGCATCAGTTTTAACTATTTTACGTTTTATTCGAATGTCTTCCATCTATTTTCTTTTTTCCTTTTCTCTTTTTTTAGTCGCAATTACGTCCACTTCTCCAATAACCATTTTCCTTTCTAATCTTTGATCTTTTATAAATAATCGCTCAGAAAGTGGAATATTCATGTCTTTTTGGCATTTACATGTATCAAAATTTGTTCAGTTACAAAATGTGATATCGAACAGACACGATATTTTCCCAATTTTTGTTGGTATTTTTATCATTCCTTCTCCATATTCTCTACGTTTCTCCCTGTAAAATCATTTCTTTAACTAATTTTTTATTTTTAATTTTTAATTCAAAATTTGCGTAAAAATCGATTTTTTGAAAATATTAAGGCGTCTTGGGGCACAGGAAGATATTAAACAAAGTTGAACAAATTTTGCATGTATGCTAGTACACTTAAAAGACAACTTTTGCACCCTATGCCGATTATTTTATCCACACTTTGAATCTTCGATCCACCCTAATGTACTTGGATTGGCTTGGTAATGGCTTGGAATTTTCATTCCAGAACATGCATGGTAGAAATAAACATGAAAACGGCAGATTTATTTGTCATCGTACACTCATCCCAAATGATAAGTTTGCAATTTGTTGGACAATCACCGTATCAGACCTTTTGCTTGTATTGCATATAGGATTCTTACTGTGAGCAACCCCAGAGATAACTGTAACGGAGATTTGCTATGCGGTCACCATCCAAAAGTCTGATAGCTATTCTTAAAGGAGCAAAGGCAAGAGTTATATGACCTTTAGATTGGATTGCAGTAAGAATCAAATTAATTTTAAAATTTTGTTAAGTTCCACTTGAGACTTTAAGTAAGAGGGTTACCGATCTCTCCAGCAATTAAATTACCTATTATTGCATACGCTATTGGTAATTAAAATATCAAGGTGACAAGTGCAACGAAAAATAATATTATCAAGAAAATTATTAAAATCTAAATGAAGATGAATATCAATTAAAAATGAAGTCAAGGAAGGCTTGACTTACAAATAAAGTGAATATTAAGATTTTAAAATATGTATATAAATTTTTGTGGTTCTTTAAAATCTTTATTTTCGTTTTCTGGAAAACTGCTATTTCCATTATTTTTAGATCATAAAAACTCTCTTTACTTAAAAAATTTAATTTTTAAGATATTCAAAAAATTTTCCACAGTGTTTACAAAAATTTACCATTATACATCTCTAGTTATGTTCGGAACCTGAAATATAGTTTATAAGTATATATTTATTTATTTTAGAGCTATTTTTGTTTGAAAAAAGAAATATATTTTTGTGAAATACTGTTTTATACACAAACCTTGGCATATCTCACTTACTTTGAGAGGTAGAGGAAAGTCGGGTAAGACGTCGAAGAATGTAACATGAAGAAATGGACTTTTGTCCAAAATTATTCTAGATTATAGCCCCGATTCTGCATCATTAGCTACCCCTGTCACACAAAAAGATTCCACCTCGTTATTAGTGTGATTCACCGTACGCGGTATTGTGTTTTTCAGTTGTTCCTACGCAACTTTTTGTTGCTGCTTGGTAAAGGATAGCATTAGCGGAGTAAATATTTTTTATTTATATATGTGATATTCGTAATGAGATAATCAAAACGTGTTCAATGATGTATTATTTAAATTTTTCTGATGGGCTGATATCCTTCAATGGTTTTTTTAAATAAAAAGACGAAGTCTGGTAAGATGACGAACACCTCCGCGTTAATTTATGAGCTCGTCATTCTACTTGGTTGCCACTTGCTTTTCCTTCAACTCACTGGCAATTCAGTGAAAATGAGAATCTTATTTAAAAAAAAGGAGAAAGAGGAAAAACAAGATAAACGAAATCTTTGACAGTTGAAGAGGGCTGAAGTTATTAATGCAACAAACCTGCTAACAATTCGACAAAAAAGAAGAAAGTGGCTAAGCGACACTTCGACTTCTAATGATCTGAAACTGAAGACACAACTTATTCATTTGAATTTTCTTTCGTTGAAATTCACGACAATCTGTGCACAGAGGACCTTGATGAAGAATGCATCATTTGCAGTGAGCAAACAAAAACGGAATTCGGATTCCAATATTTTATGTGCAAATTCAGGCCCCATTCAACCTGTACTGGCTGGGACAAAATTAAAGACCAATGCATTACGATTTTTATAATTCATTTAATTTCTTAACGTTTGAATCGATTGTTAATATTTCATTTGTTTTATGCAGTTATTTTAATCCAATTATATATTTTTCTGTTATTTGCAATTTGTTATGATCAAGATGTGATGTCAACAGTTTCAAATAGTTATTATAGCATATTTAATTACATTAAATTTCTATCTCAGTTCGCTATTTTATCCAACATCATTCGTCATCTTACCCGCACAGACTGGTAAGATGACGAAAATGACTTTTTTTTTCTAAATTAAAATTTTGAGGCTCACATTTGAAAATAAAATTTTAAAAAATGTCTTTTTAAAGGAAAATGTCGCAAGAAGATTTTATCGAAACACTAATCCTCCTGGAACGAATATTCAGATCAGAAAAAATCCTCCAAGCTTAAGATACCCTACTTTCTTCTACTGCAAATATTCTGCTTTACAACACATGTAAGGATTTAACTTGTATATTACTGAAACAAAAAGTGAATTATATTTATTAAAATTTGTTATAGAATGTTTTTGGCGTAAACGTCAATTTGTACTAAATTTTGATCATATATGCCCAAAATTTTCAAAATAAAAGAAAGTCCATTAAAATGACATTTGAATTCAAAGCTTTATACACCACTGTAAATAAAAATTTAAAAGTTCCATAAGAATTTCCATTTTTTAAAAAAAAAAGGTTCTGAACCTAGGCACACCTTGAGAAATATGATTTTGAAGGTTGTGCGAGAAAATAGACAATGCAGTAAAAACTTTCTGTGCAATGATCTGTTTCGAAGTTATAGCAGAAAAATGTTAAAAATTTTAACCCCCTTTCACCACATTTAGGGGGCTAGCAAATGTTTAATAACATAGTTAATCCTTCTTGATGTTAAGGAGCATTTGCGCCAAATTTTGTTCTAATCCAAGGGGTGTGGAATTGTATAGAGTTCAAACAAAAAAACAGACATTAAATTTTATATACACACACACACACACATACATGGTCATACAGAAACAAAGTAAACATGACATATCAAGAAGCAAATCCTGAACTAAAAAGTCATTACTTGAACAATACAGCCAAATTTAAAACAAAATCTAATGAATTGAAAATACTATAGATACCATGAACAAAAATCAAATTTAAACATTTATGTCAACATGTAAAGTACTCTGTTGTTATTAAAAGTATTGAAAAAAGGCAATCCATATATATGGAGTTTTCAACAATTAACATAGCAGTTTGGCTGTGGACAATCTTAAGCCAGGTTAAAGTAATTTTGCTGTACAATCGATCCCTGTTACTAAAGTTGTTGAAAAAACAAACAGGGTAATTTACCCTAAAATGAAAGAAAGACTTTAGAAAGAAAAGTAATATACTAATCCTAACAATAAAACATAACTAGTTGGTTGGTTGGTTGGTTGTTTGGGGTTTAATGGCGCAAGAGCCATTTTTGGCTAAACTGCGCCAAAAAACATAACTATATAGATAGGACTAAAATTCAGGATAATAATATGTAATGCAACAATATATTGCACTAAAAACAGTAAATATATCATTCAATAAAATACCCATAATTTTTATTAAACAGTAAATAATCATTGTCTCTAATTATCCTTACCAGAATTCAACACTTTCAATATAAACCTCCACTTAGCCTGACATCACATATTGCCATTACTAGATTTCCAACTATGAAACAGCATAATTGACCAAATAATATAATTAATTTTTGATATTAAGAATTAGTACGATACCTATATTAAAAATATCAAAACTATATGAAAATGTAATATAATTATTTATCTAGGTAATTTTTAAAAGTTGGTAAAAATGTCTATAAAAAGGAAAATTTCACTTGAAAGATCCTGGCGAAATCTATGTAATAAATCTGAAACCAATAACTCAATAGCCAAATTTGAATAATTTACACATTACAAGTAGAATATGAGAGAACACTAACCTACAATCAAGGAAATAAAAATAATCCATTATATACCAATATGAATGTTTTATTCTATATGACCTAAATATTTCTTATCTATATATACTCTTAGAAAACAGATTGACATTCCATAATCCATTTCAAAATAATAGAAATTATATATATATATATATATATATATATATATAATATAAATCTAAATATAACTTGATATATATGATCTTACATAAACAAAGTAAACAAGACATATTATGAAGCCAATCCTATAGTAAAAATTCATAATTTAACAACTCAGACAAATCTAAAACAAAATCTAAAAAATTGAAAATACTATAGATACCATGAACAAAAATCAAATTTAAACATTTATGCCAACATGTAAAAAACTCTGATGTTATTAAAAGTATTGAAAAAAGGCAATCCATATATATGGAGTTTTCAACAATTAATATAGCAGCTTGGCTGAGGACAAGCTTAAGCCAGGTTAAAGCAATTTTGCTGCACAAACCATCCCTGTTACTATAGTTGTTGAAAAAACAGACAGGGTAATTTACCCTAAAATGAAAGAATTTAGGAAGAAAAATCATACACTAACCCTAACTAGAAAAGTTAACTATATGGAAAGGACTGCTATTCAAGATAAAAATATGTAAAACAACAATATATTGCACTATTATATTGCACTGAAAACAATAAATACATCTTTCAATAAAATACACATACTTATTCATTAAACATTCAATAATCAGTGTCTCTACCTATCCTTACCAGGATTCAACACTTTTAATAAATACCGCCACTTATCCTGACATCACATATTGCCACAACAAGATTTCCAACTATGAAACTACAAAATTGACCAAATGAAATAATTAATTATGAAATTACAGAATTAGTAAGAATTTTAATTAAAAATCTTAAAACCAGTTAATAAATGTAATACACTTAGTTATCTAGAAAATATTTGAAAATTAGAAAAACTGTTTATTATAAGGAATATTTCAATTTAAAATCGTGGCGCCATCTATGTAATAAATTTGAAACCAGTAAAACAAGAACCAAATTAGAAAAAAAATTACACATTACATGTAAAATATGAATAAACACAAACCTACCAGCAAAGAATTAAAATATTCCATGAAATACCAATAAGAATGTATTATTCTAAATGACCTAAATATATCTTATCTATATAAACTCTTAAAAAACTATTTGGTATTCCATAAACCATTACATAACAATAAAAATTTTTATGCTCTTTATTCTATTATTATTGTCTGTTGCTAAATTATTATGTCTAATTACATAATTTTTCACTAAATTCTTGAAGACAGAAATGCTAAGATTACTATCCCAATAAGGAAATTTATTAATACGAAAATTAAATGCATTTCTTTTATCAAAGATATCTGTTGCTATTTTATTATCTATAATTTTTATATCTAGATCTAGAAATTCTGCAGCTAATTCATTGTCATTAGTTTTTGGATGTTTTAAATAATCAGGATAGAAATTAATATGTGGCTTAAGGTCTATTTCTTTATTGAATAATATCAAATCATCTATATAACGGAAAAATATACTGTGGCTATAATTAGTATAGTCTTTCTCAAAGTAATGTAGGTAAATATTTTCTAAGTATTACTAGCTGGACCTCCTTGAGGTAATCCTTTAATTTGATGGAAAATCCTATTATCAAAAAAGATATAGTTTTCTTTTAGAACACGATTAATAAGATTTTTTAAATTATTAATGCTAATATCTTTTCTAAGATCGAAATCTTTATGTATATTTACTAAGGTATTAATCAAATCTTCAGTCTCTATACTATTAAATAAATTTTGGGAGTCATAGGTATATACACTAGATATTTCTACATCTTTAATCACATTTAATATCTCTACAATATTATTTACTGTAATTGTATCTTTTTCCGTATTTAAATTCTCTATCACTGTCTGTATGCATTTTTACAAGAGTTTTGCAGCTTTTGTGATATAAGTATTGCAGACATTAGTAACACTTCTAAATTTAAGAGAACTCTTGTGAAATTTTGGAGTAAGAAAGATTTGAGAATAATCTGTTTTAATATAATTAATTCCCAGTTTTTTATGGAAGGCATGAATTCTATTAGAAATTTCTCTGTCACCTAATTTTGTCTCTTTATAAATATATCTGTTAATAAAATGATCATTTATTATAGCAAAATTTAGTGCGCTATATTGTAGTTATGTTCTATTGTTAGGGTTAGTGTATTACTTTTCTTTCTAAATTCTTTCATTTTAGGGTAAATTACCCTGTTTGTTTTTTCAACAACTTTAGTAACGGGGATGGTTTGTGCAGCAAAATTAATTTAACCTGGCTAAAGCTTGTCCACAGCCAAGCTGCTATATTAACTGTTGAAAACTCCATATACTTGGATTGACTTTTTCAATACTTTTAATAACAAAAGAGTTTTTTACTTGTTGACATAAAAAGGTTTATACTTAATTTTTTGTTCATGGTATCTACAGTATTTTCAATTCTTTAGATTTTGTTTTAAATTTGGTTGTATTGTTCAAATAATAACTTTTTAGTTTTGGATTTGCTTCTTGATATGTCTTGTTTACTTTGTTTCTGTATGATCATATATAATTAGATTATATATTATTAGTTATATTTAGATTTATAAATATATATATATATATCAAAACTAACAAGAAACGAAAGACAAAAAAAAAGAAAAAAATTAGTAAATTGGAAAGTAGAATATAGAATAGAAAAGAGAATAGAAGACAAATACAATGAAGATTATTTAAACAATCGAAAGCAAAAAATCAGAATACATAAGACATAGATTTTAAAAAAAGTAATATTCAGAAAACAATAAAACAGAAAAAAGGAAAAGGCCAATACCACCGCCAGATCGTGTTGTTGCCAAACAGAGAAAAAAAGGAAAAAAGGGCCTTGCCGATAGCCCCTAATTCGCCTCTTCAGATATAGTTGCACAAAGTTTTCGGGAATACCATTCTTTAAAAATTGATCAAACAAAAGCTTTGATTGTCTCGATTTTGAATTTTCATTTGAACAAATAAATTTAATAGGAGAAAATTGAGTGAGAATTGTGTTTCTATAAATCTTAATAGATATATTAGAAAACCAATAGGAAAGTTGGTTGACACTAAAATTAAAATCCTTTCTTTTATCATATATATCGATACAAAAGTTATTAACAACATGTTTATTATCCAGATCTAAAAAAATACGCTTCAAACTGATTACTGTTTGTTTGTTAAAGAAGAAAGCCTGAAGGACAAATAATTTGCCACGTATTATTAAAAGTTCTATGATTAAAAACAATAAAATCTTATACATATCTGAAAGTCTGAAGATAAAAGAAGTAAATAATTCTTTTCAAAATAATGAAGGAAAATGTTAGCTGTAATAGAACAAAAAAAAGATCCTTGTGGAATGCCATGAGATTAGAGAAAAATACTTTCCCGATTGTAAATAAAATTATAAAATATGCAAAAATTGCTTAATTTATCCCAATACTCAAAAGAAATATTCATTTCTATAATCTGACCTTTGACTCCGAGTGAAATAGAGCTGTTGTAGCATGGGCGACTCTGCGCCATCTGGTGGTGGCAGGAACAATTCTTACGGCGCTCGGCCATCAACATGTGAGGTCCTCAGAACACTGAAAGATAGAAACAAAGAAAAAACAATAAAATATGCTTGAAAATACGGTACAGATAAATAACCTGATGATGAAAAAAAAGTTTGGAATGTCTCTCATTTCAGGTAGCAACTGCATCAGAGAAGGGTTTCATGTGGTCAGCTTAAGTGGAAGTTGCTGCAGATCCTTCGTGAGATCCTACTTTCGCTACGTCACACAGCGGTGAAATATATGAAAAAGTTGGCCAAAATTGTTAAACACAAAAATTATATAATTATTTGTATTACGAACTTTAAGATATGTTGAGTAGACGTAAATATTAAGAAATTCTCAATTAATAAAGAGATGCAAGGACAATTTAACAGTTATTACACTATAATCAATCGAAAAATGAATAAAATAGCATCAGTTGTCTTCCGCGCACTTGAAGTATTGCCTTCATTCAAGATTCAGCTTATCAATCACGAGACCTATTTGCTATTTAAATTTTTCTTGGATAAATTTTTCAATCTTTCAAAGTTGTTTTTAATCTCGCCCCCCACCCGCGTTTGCCATTTGCATAAAGTAAATCTATATGGAAAATATAATAAGCGCTAGAAGAATCTAATCCGGCAATCTACCGTGGACAGTCCTAAGTGTAGATGGTTTTCAGTTACTGCTTTAGACAAAACTTTAAGCTATGTTTAAACTGTTTGCTAATTGTTGAACACAAATTACGTCTTTGTTTCGTTTAGTATTCATAATATCATTTGCTTTTATGACTAATTAAAAATTTTGTCCAAGTTTTCATGTCTGTCGGATTCAAATCAGTTTTCTAGTTTTTGACATATACGGCTTCTTATTTTTGAATTTGTGTCAATTTCTAAACGAACTGGAGTCGTACTGCTCTGCAATATCGAGAAGCTGGTCGTGGATAATCCACAATACAGTATGTTGTTGTTCATCTTGATTCCGGAAAAATTTAATTTACTGTAACGAGAGGTATTCATATTGTTTCGAGAAACTGTCAAAATATGATATAATAATTTTAAAATGTTGTTAATACGTCCTGGAAAGATAAAAAATTATCTTATAAAGATTTAACCAGACGATTTCAATTTGGTTAGGCAAGTCTTGTAAGCCACTTGTGCTGTTATTTCAGTTACAGAAATATTTTCCGTACAACTAATTTTTTCAGATTTTATTATGACTTCAAAATTAGAGCACCAAGTGGAACTTTCTTCAAGAGCACGATTTCATATATTGTATTGATTTTTTTAAAAAAGAAATTCAATGAATCAGTAGTGGTAAGGCCTTGTCTTCCGATATTGTATCTATTTTTGACTCTCAAATAGCAAGATTTTTAATATTTCGGTGTATCCCTTTATTCTGCATTTGATTTGAGCGGCGTGCATTAGACTTTTCTATATATGTTTTCACTTTCTTGTTTTCTCTCTATTCTTCAGTTTCCCTTCCTATAATTCGTGCATTGCTGTCTTCAAAAAATGGCACATTTTTAGGACGCATGTGTTTTAAAAAAAAAACTTTCTGAACTTGATTGTAAACAGAAATTAGCTTCTATAATTTTCTTCTTTCGGGGTCTAGTAGTTCGCTATAATCATATAAAACCATGCAAAATTTAGAAAGTAAATGTTTGTTCTCGGCAATTTTGTTCTTAGAAGAATTAATTGATTGTGATGCAGCCGAATTTACCCCTAAAACAACATGCATAGGAAAATTTGTATAGTTACAAATGCAATAATCATCTCAGAGTCCTTTCTTGACCAGAGTTTTCAGAAAATAAAGAAGCTCGTCAGCTTCTTTCGCGGTTTCGATCTTCCTAGTTATTTCGCTTTGGGAGTGAGTGACAATGCACACAGCATTTCTGCTCAATGCGTCGATATGTCTCATCTGTTGATTTGGACTGTGGATGACTTCACACTCGAATTCTTCAAGTTGCAGAGCCCATCTGGCTATCTTTGGATTGCGGTCTCTCTTTTGCATTGTCTTTTGGAAAACACACATCACAGTCTGTGAGTATTTTAATTTTCGTACCCGTGAGGTAACTTCGAAATGTTTTAAGGCTTCGATTATCGCTAGCACTTCAAGTACATAAATCGGCAGTTTTTCTTGCTGTGGTGACGTCTTGTTACTCATGTAGTGTATATGATGTAGTTGTCCTTCATCTGAGTGTCGTAAAAACACTGCTCCAAAACCGAAGTCACGGTTGTAGTACTACTAGCATCCGTATGTAACTCAAGTTGTTTGCCCTGCTGAAAAATGTTAAGTACAGGACTTTGACACAAAAGTTCTCTTAGTCCGTCAAATACCTGTCTCTGCATTGGCTCAAATTCAAATTCTACACCATAGTGAAGCGTGTCGATCAGTGATTTTGCGATTTTTGTATAAACTGACAGAAACTTTCTGAAATATCCTCTGAGACTTAAGAAGCTTTGCATTTGCTTAATACTCTGAGGTTGAGGAAAATTTTGAACTACAGTAGTTTTAGATGGAGAGGGATGAATTGTATCCTCTTCAATCACATAGCCTAGAAATTCAATTTTTCTTTTTAGGAATTGGAACTTTTTAAAATTAATTTCCAATCCATATTCTGAGGCTACTTTTAGAACTCGTTTATGTTTTTCTAAACCCTGTATTTCATCACGGGCAGGGGTAATAAAATCGTACATATTACAATTGCATTATCACGTATTAAATCCCTAAATCTATACTTATAAAAGTCAATGTTTGCGTATGTGTGTGCGATGTCCAGACGAATCTATCACACTTATAACCACGAAATGTGGTACACAGGTACTCGCAAAGGTGACTCAAAACACCTCGAAGCCAGAATTTTAAAATTTAATCTTGAAAATTTTTTATTTAATGATTTGTGTTCTTTTGGGTCATTTTTGGCACGTTTATGGCTGTAGTATCTTTTCTAATGATCGTTGAAAGACAATGAATGCAACCTCTGAAAGAACGAACAATTTTCGTTCTAATAAAGTTTGTTTTGAATTTCTAACGCAATTTATTTACTGAATTTTGAGAAATTTTTAAATAGTCACTTTTATGTTTTAGTTTTTCAAATTCTCGCACCTGACGTTCTAACAACTCTAGAATTTTCCTTTTTTCCAGCTGATAACTCGAACGTTTCTGTCGGATTTAAAAAAAGAACCGTTAAAATACCTTTCTCCGTTTATTTTAAATTAATTTTTCCTTGATAGTTCCTATAGCAAAATGAAAAAATTCCCCCTTCCCGCCACAGACAAAAAAAATTATTTCCGGTGTAATATTTTGAATTTTGTTTCTGCGGAATGACTCATTCTTCTTTGCTTGTTTTTGTGGACTTAGGACTTGAGTTTCGTTAGTTTCGCTGCGCGTGTTTTGAATATTTAGCTCAGATAATGATTTACCACGCGTTGAATAAAATAAATCGCATTCACGACCTAATTCAGTTGGAGAATACCATTTTTACTTTCTCTGACCCCTATATATTATTTCGTTTTGAAATACAATATTTCATACGATTTATCTGCATCTATTAAATCACATAACTTTTTAAAATCCTTTTTTATGTCCCTTACTTAACAATAGTATTCAAATGTTGCAGTTAATCGCGATGTAAATTGGATATGCGACTCATTTGTTAAGCATTGAGTATTTTTCAAATTAATCAAACATTCTCTAGGTGTCGGTTGAAATTCAGCCAAATATAGCTCTTTTAGTTTTTCATAATTCGACAATTCCTCGTCAGTTGCATACGTTAAAACATTATTAGCTTTAACCCCTAACAAGTTAATTAGTATCTCGGCCTGTAGGCCATTTGGAACTTCCTTTGTAGACAATTCTTTCTCTAAAAAAAGTAAAAAACTAATGCAATGCTTCGGGTTTCTCAAGAACAGATATTGTTAGTGTTTTGCTACTTTTTTATTAAATTCTCAACACTAAGCGGCGCGTTTGTTCATTCACCAGGCAATGATTGGTTTTTTAACCGTCGTAGCTCAATTTCTTTCTCAAGTTGGATTAATTTATTTTCTTTTCAATGTCTAACGCATATTTGTTATTAGAGTGACATTTAAAACAAAAAAGTTCCTCTCCTCTGAGATTAAAATTGACTGAGATTAAAGTTTTTAATTTCAATACTTCAAGCTAATCAACGGCCAACTCAAACAAGAGCTGACCGTAGATTGGAGGATCTTCCTCAAGACGATCACTGCAATTGTCAAAAATACGCATATTTAAAGCTTCGTAACATATTCAGTTTTAGTCAAAAATTAGTGGAACTTGTTGAAATTAAATGTTAGTGTGTCAAGTATGTTTTACTTTATGGCAAACAGGAAAGGGGGATATATGAAAATTAAGACATAGCAATTTCTTCAGCCGTACATTTATTGCTTCAAAAAGCCTAAATTATAATTTTTTTTTTATCTCATTTAAAGCAATTTTCCATTTCGAAGTATATAATATTT
>BGPR01006572.1:10524-26644 GCA_013235015.1 Araneus ventricosus | reverse complement strand
AGCAGCGAACCTTTATTATTTAAAATATTTTTAAATCAGATATTTTTAACCTGTCACAAGCTGACCTCGCTTAGATAACCTGCAGGATCTCTAATCAGTCGAGACAATTCTACTCCCTTCCTGTTTTATCAATACATGTGTGATAGCAAGAATGATGGACAAAGAATAGTAAATAAACGGAAATATAAATAATTGCACTTCAATTTAGATAGTAATAGAAATTTAAATTAAAAGATAATAAGAATAAATTAAGAATTATTTTTGAATTTAAATTAAAAGATAAATAGAAATTTAATTTAAATTATCAATTTAGATAGTATGCACTTGGTACATGGAACTATAATTCAGATACTTGCACTATATTTAGAATACTTTGTACTATAATTCGGCTACTTTTCACTATAATTCGAATACTTTTCACTATAATTCGAATACTTTTCACTATAATTCGAATGCTTTGCACTCAAAATCAATTTTTATGGCAAAGTTTAAAAAATTTTAAATTGGGCAGATTGCTTACTCAAAAAAGGAAATAAAAAATATAGATATTATAAAAAAGTTTATTACAAAAAAATGAAAAAGGTTTTAAAATGTATAAAGCACAAGTAAAAGATACTTTTGGTACAAAATAAACAAACATAATTGAGAATACAGAAATTATAAAAAATACATAATACTACACATTACTTATTGTATCAAAAGAGCATTCTTGGCTTCAGCGGGCCGACCTCTCTTACATTTCTGCCCAAGAGGTAATCATTTAGATTCGTTTCACGCTTTCTCTTGCCCCATACGTATTAAAATGCCTAAGCTATGTTTACGAATATATTTTTTTCCAAAAAAAAAACAAGAGTATGTTTAAACAGAATCGTTACTGCCAGGGGTAGATACTGTCACATTCCATGCACATTTATTGTATTCAGTTTTATATTCATCATATGAGGTCCATATGAGATATGTATTTTCATGTGAATGGGCCATTTATGCTTTTATATTCTGTTTCACCTGTAAAAATGACAAATAAAAAACAGATTGCTTTCCGTTTCTTTCTAATATTTTGACTTCTCATTTTGCACACTGATTTGGTTTCGTCCAAATCTTTGTGGGGACATGCAAACTTTTTTACATATGGTTTCATGTAAAATGGTTTGTAATTCGGGTTAACTGGAACATGTTCATTTGACAATTTTTTTTAGATTCGCATTTTTAAACACAAGGAACTGAACAACAGGGAGATGCTCACGAAATGTATGTTCCTTTTTTTATCACTGCATTGGTTGCCTCTAATCCATTAATGGTAATAGGAAAATAATTCCTAGCACCTATATATCAATAACGATTTCTCGTAAGCTATCCGATTTAGGTTATTCTGTGAATTTTGTGATATTCAGATCATTTTTTTCCTTTCATTTCTTTAAAAATAATGCATTAATTATGCTGAAGGTATCGTCATCTGAGCATAAATTAAGGTATTCATTATAATTCTTTTTCATCTTTGCCTTTAATGCCACGCAGCTTGCCATCAATAGTTTATACTACATGTAAATAGCACGTCAATCGTCGGAAGGAAGGCCAAGAACATCTTTGAAGCTATTAATTATTACACTGTTGGCAACAGTCAATAAAATTTTAAGATTCCACTCAGTTTCATTTATTTTATTGAATGAGTCTTTCACACAATAAATGGTTCTTCCGCTGGTATGGTGCGAAAGTTTGGGTGGGAGGGTCAGCTAAGGTATCGGCCTCGTCATCTGACCTCGTTTGAAAATTAGTAGGTCCGTCCAAAAGTAGTCCTCGTGTTACTTCAAAACGGGTCGTTAATATAACTAAACTAAACACAATGGATTTAAATTCCTACCTTCAAAAGTGCTGTTACTTTGAATTTAGTTCATTAGTTTATTTTAATTAATGTCCTATTTTTGAAGCAAAATGAGGCTATTTTGGGACGGACTTCGTCATTTTGAACCGTTGGCAGATGACAAGGACAACACCTGAGCTGGCAGCCCTCTCCAAACTTCCGCACCACACCAGCGGGAGAACGTTTGGCTGCATACGTACGATTTGATGTGCAACAGGTCCGTTACACGACGGATCTTTATTCGAATCGGGTCTCCAACGTGGAGCCTCCTGCTCCGAAGCCGGCACATTAACTCTAGGCCACCGCGGCCTCATTTCAGTTTGAATAGATACAAAAAAAGAGGTATAGAAACAGTGATATTGTTGCAAAATAAGCAGTGCCGAGACGCTGTAACCTGGGTGACAAAAATCGCACTGTTTTAAGGACATTTTCACAATTTTTCTTGTTTATTTCTCGTCAAAAAAAAGCAGTACTAGAACGGTGTTCCGTCTCCACTACACCCCTAAAGAGAAACAACGACGCACCCTGCATACACACGAGTCACGGCAATGTACGGCGCAGAGCCATATTATCAAATTAATCATTGTTGCTAATTTGGATTATTAAATTTCCGGCTTAGGCTTATTCTCGGACTTTTACCCTTCTGAGATGGTAAATCCCCCAAACCAGGGATGATTCCCCCTATTGGCAACACTCCAACAACCAACGCAATGTTGCCGGCTGCAAAAACTTCGCTGTGTTTAGTTTATTCAAAGTAGAAACATCTCTTTTATAGTGGAAAGTAATTAATGCAAGTTATAATATTTTTTTCTTGGGTGCAACATATTTGTTCAAAGTTCAAACATTTTTTTTTCATGCTGAATAAATTTAATTTTAGTGGAATAATTACTTTTCGCGTGCAATTTATTTGTTGTGAGTGAAAATTATTTTTATCGAAGTGAATTTAATCTAAATTAAAGTGAAAAAAATTCCCACCCTAAATGACGGCAGAATTTTCTACTGCGTACCGTCAGGTATAACTGTTGTAAAACTAAAGAATAGAAATATAGTTTAGAATCACCCTACCGTCGCTAATATAATCCAGGGCGACTGTAACAGGGTGGCCCTTTAAAATCTACTATCGAAATTTTGATGGGGCATCCTATCATTTTGTTTCAAGGTCTAAAATAAAACTTCCATAAAAATTTCAGTTTTTAAAAATATCTTTTAGGAGTCTAACAAATTTTGAAAACTCAAGAAATTTTCCAAAATTTCAGTAAACTGGTAAACACATAAATAATAATCAATAACAGCTGCTGAATGTAGGAGAGCACATTTTCCCTTGTTTTCATCTTCGAAGCAAGTTCAAGTCACAATCAGCTTTCATGTTTAGACAGTAGTGTTTCATGCTCAGACGTGACTGTGCACTGTACAGTCACACTCCCTGCCTGAGCCTGAGTCAAGCAGTTCAGTTTGTAGCCAGATACTGCGCTGAGAGTAGTCTACTTGTCTGAGTTCTTTTTCGGCTGTTAAGTTATAGTAGACCTAATCAATATGTTTAAGTATTATGATAGTAAAATAGTTTGAAAAAATATAAATTTGTTTGTTTATGATAGTAAAATAAACGAAAATTGATATTAAAAATATCAAAGTGACACAAATATTTTAGTTTATAACTCGTTTTTGCTATTGGCATCAAATAGCAAACCGCCCATTTTAACTAGAAAATCAACAGATAGTTAGGATGTTGGTCAAATGCCAAGATAATTCTGCCAAATAAAGTTGTCATCTAAAAGAGTTGTTCACAGCATTTTTCCCCTGGGGAATTACTGATCAAGTAAAATGTTTTATTTTTGATACAACTTCAGTAAACACAGGGTTACAAAGAAGAATAAGTATCATTATTGGGCAAAAGATGAACAAAAAAATGCTCAAGATGGCTTGCCATTGTCATGTCCTCGAGATAAAGCTTCAAGCCCCAATTAGCACAAGATGTCCTACTATATTCCTGCGTTATCTGTACAATGTTGTTCAGCATTCGGAATATCGAAGGAGATATCGTAGAATATCGTGTGCCAATAGGGGTAGTTGATAAATCTCTTGGGTTTCAACACGGCCTGACATATTCATGTACAAACGATTTAAAAGCTCCTGGAGCTCGATCGATCACATTAAATTTCAAACTGCCATATCTGATATTTCAATTCATGAAAAATTGAAAAACTGTGTATTAGATCCATTGAGTTTGCTAAAATTCAATTTGAGAAGTTCTAGTCTCGAGACGACTATACAGAACGCGTTTAGAATTCACCATCATAGTTCTTGGAATTTAATTTTTGAAAATATATTTATTCAGAGATCAATTTAAACTATTCGAACAAAAAACTAGAATTTTCAATATTTGCTCGCTTGTTGTGAAACTTTATATGAACAGCTGATTTCAAGCAGCATCTCCTTGCCCAAGAAATGATTTTCAGCTCGTTAAAACCTAAAAAGAGTGAAGGTATCAATTGTGAAATTTCAAATTGTGCGATGAACTAGTTTCTTGGACAGTTGTGTGGTACCTGTCAGATGAACTTGTTATTCTGGCATTTTTTTCCGACTGTGTTTCAAAAGAAACGAAAAGGAAAATGGTGGATACATTGAAAGAGGAATAAAGTTATGAACCCTTCAAACGAGCCAGAGTTGGTAGAGATGTAGTCAAAGACTTGCATGTGATTTTATATCACCTAAGACAATATCTTCAAAAATCTTGAATGTACAATGCCAATGCTTTGCCGAATTGTAATATTTATCGTCAAGTTATTTTGAGTTCCATCTCCTTAGTTCTAACGAAGTGTGTTGGAAAACATATTTTAATTATATTAATATTTAACAGTGAAATCCTGGTCGATGATTTTCGATTATTCTTTTAAATAACAAATTTGAATATTGAATTTTTCTATGTGATTTTTTGGTGCCATCTTTTTCAAAATATTTCGATATGTCGTCTAAAGATAAGTGAATTAAAATACCTAGAGATGTTTTCTAATTCAGCAAATTGTGAACCATTTTATCCATATTAATTTCAAATTTGTCGCGCCTGAAGAATTGCGGTAAACTTCTGTACATCAGAGTATCTCCTCGAGAGTCAAACTATGATGTCCGGCGTCCCTACATACAATGCGGTCTTCGCAATGAATAAAATTTGCTAAGCTTCTTAAAAAATGCGATGAAGAGAAATCATAGGATTTTATTGTTTGGAGGGGGATAGGATAGGATAGTAGTAAATTTTATTGGCACAAAAGCCATGTTTGGCTATGCTGCGCCATACCCAAGGTAAAAATATAGCCACATGATAAAATACTAAGTCAGAAAGTGAAAGTGTAAGCCGTAAAAACAATGAAAAGTATGGGAAGCTAGTTTAGCAATGTATCTGAGACGAAAAGCTAAAACATTTTGTATAATTCTTTTTTAAAACGCAGTGAATTAAATTTGTGACATAAAACCAATAGTTCTAAGAAAAGCAAACAAATTTGGGTGAGGTTTCTCGCCCAGCAAAGTTCTAAGTTCTAAAATGTTGGAATTAAAAAAACGTAAGCGATGACTGTTAAAATTGGGACATTTGGTTAAAATATGATCTACAGTATTAGGTATATTGCATGATGTATACATTGGGATAGGTTCTTGGAATAATAAGTACCTGTGAGTGTACCTGGTGTGCCCAATACGTAGGCGAGTTAATCTAACATCAGCCTTGCGATATGGTAAAATTGGCCAATTTGCAAGTACAGGTTTAACATTGCGAAGTTTATTATGTATTTGTTCGTTCCATAGTTCTTGCCACTTATTAATCACTTTCTGCTGCACAAACTGGCACATGTCCGAATAAGGGACAGCATGTTCCAAAGGGACAGAACCCAGACGTGCAGCATTATCTGCTTTCTCGTTGCCCGGAATCCCAACATGACTGGGAATCCAGCAGAAAACAATCTCAAACCCCCTGCTTTCCAGACTGCGTAGAATATCCACAATATCTAAAACAACAGGGTGAGAAGCAAAATCTATATGATTCAGTTGCTGCAGCACACTCATGCTATCGCTATATATACAGAATTTTCTATTGTCACTACGGGAAATCCGTTGTAAGGCATAAAGTATGGCCATCGCTTCTGCACTATAGACTGAAAAAACCGCAGAAAGACCATGGCTATATGTAGCGTCATCAATAACCACACCAAATCCAACCCTTCCAGGTGCTCTAGAACCATCTGTATATACTGCGGTGTAATCAGCGTATTCAAAGCGGTGTGAGAAAAATATCTGTTGGAGAATAAGTGAGGAAGTATCATTTTTACGGAATTCATCAAAAAGGCCAATAAGTTTAACTGAAGGCACTTTCCAGGGTGGATAGTGAAAAACGCCAGCAGTCTGAATCTGAAAATCACATAGATGCATGTCATAAAGCAGACGCTTGATACGAGAGTGAAAATGACGTATTCTGGATGGACGGGCATCGTAAAGCCGGCCAAAAAAATTACTCATATGCTGGCCTCTCAACGGATGGTTCGAAATCGACTTGAGCTTGAAGTAATACTTGAGTGACAATTTTTGACGCCGTAAGGAGAGGGACATTTGGTGCATTCTGCATAAAGACTCTCAATAGGAGATGTGCGAAAAGCACCAGAGCATATTCTTAAAGCAGAATGGTGAACGGGGTCAAGTTTTCGCAAAACAGAGTTACAAGCAGACCCATATACAGCGCACCCATAATCTATGCGTGACAATATCATAGCTTGATAAATTCGTAGCAGTGAAGTACGATCTGCTCCCCAGGAAATGTTCGACAAAACTTTTAGCATGTTTAATAACCTTTCACACTTCTTACGAAGATATGAAATATGTGAAAGGAAAGTGAGTTTTCGATCGAAAATAATTCCTAGGAATCGTACCGCATTGACAACAGGAATGGATTGGTTACGGATATGAAGATCAGGATCTGGGCGCAGGTTTCGTTTTCTGCAAAAATGAACTACACAAGTTTTGCTTGGAAAAACAGTATGACCGTTCCTTTCACACCATGACAGGATATTATCAATAGCAATTTGGAGTTGACACTCAACTGTGTGCATAGTCTATCCTTGACAAGAAATTTGGAGGTCGTCGACATACAATGTACCCTGAACTGCTTTAGGCAGTCGGAGGAGAACATTTGAAATGTGGATAATAAAAAGCGTTACACTTAGAACACTTCCTTGTGGAACGCCTTCAGATTGGACAAATGAATCGGAAAGTGTGCCTCCAATTCTGACTTTAAAAGAACGAAAGAGTAAAGAATTTCTAATAAAAATGGGCAAATTTCCAAAAAATCCAAAATCAAATAATGTCCGTAAAATTCCATAACGCCATGTACGGTCATAGGCTTTTTCTATGTCGAAAAAAACCGAGACCAAATGTGCTTTTCGAACAAAGGCATTACGGATTTGTGTTTCGAGATAAATAGCATTGTAAAGTGTTGAGCGTCCTTTTCGAAAACCACTTTGATGCATTGGTATCAGATTTTGTGTTTCTAATTCATAAACTAAGCGAGCATTGATCATTCGCTCGAGTGTTTTGGAAAGACAGCTCGTGAGTGCTATCGGTCTATAGTTCATCGGATCTGTGGCATCCGTTCCAGGCTTTAGTATAGGAATCACTAGAGCTTCTCGCCACTGTGATGGATAGATGTTCTCATTCCAGATTCGATTGAACAATCTCAGAAGATTTGAAAGTGAATCTTCATTTAGGTGATGAAGCATGCTGTACGTAACCCCGTCTGGTCCCGGAGACGTATTACGACATTGAGAAAGAGCCTTCCTCATTTCGGACATTCTGAAGTCACAGTTGTATGATGCATGTCTTTCAGAAACAAATGAAATAGGAATCCCTTCTGCTCGATTTTTTATTGCCTGAAAAGTAGCTGTATAGGAATCAGAGTTAGAGATATAAGCAAATGTTTGGCCGATGATGTTCGCAATATCTTCCGGAGATGAGTATGTTGCAGAACCAGACTTCAGAATGGGAATTGTGAAGTCTTTGTAAAGACCGTTTGCTGCTTTGACTCTTCTCCAAATTTGTGAACTGGATGTTGAAGAAGTAATGAAAGATACAAATCGTATGAATGATTTCCTCTGACTTTGACGGCGCACTCTGCGAGCATATGCCTTCGCCGCTTTAAAGGCAATAAGATTTTCAGTTGTTGGATAACGGCGGAAGATGCCCCATAATTTCCTTTGCCTCCTGGCAGCATCGCGGCACGCATCGTTCCACCACGGTTTACGCAATTTGTGTGGGTTAGGAGAACTTTTTGGTATTGCAGTATCTGCAGCCCATAAAATTGCTTCGGTGATGCCTCGGACTGCGTCATCAATATCCGCAACTTTGACTATATCCTCAGAAATTGCAGCTAACAGCGTGAATTTCTTCCCGCTGAAATAGGTATTTACGCTGACGTGTAGCCGCAGTAACACTAGCAGCATGGGAGATTAGAAGAGGAAAGTGATCGCTGTTATGGAGGTCACTTCCAACAGCGAAATTCAAAACCGTTAGTATGGATGGGGAACAAATGGCCAAATCAATCGAATGAAAAGTACGCGATGGCTCATGAAAGTAGGTCTTTTCGTCGCCGTTAAGGAGACAGAGACAGTGATCAGAAATAAGTTTTTCCATTTGTCGCCCACGAGAATTGGTATCATTACTACCCCACAGCTTACTGTGACCATTAAAGTCACCAACCAAAATGAATGGTGCTGGAAGTTGATCAATCAATAAATTAAGATCCTCTTGTCTGATGGTTTCATGTGGTGGAAGGTAAACGATGCAAATAGTAATGAGAGTTTTGAAATGGATTTGCACTGCCACAGCCTGTAGCGAAGTATGTAAAGATAGACCGCTACTCGGATACAGATTAGATGTTAAAATACAGACACCACCAGATAAAGTTGCATCTTCATCCATATCTTTCCGAACACAGCTATATCCACGTATCTTAGCAGATACCGTTGACTTCAAGAATGTTTCTTGAACACAAATTCATACAGGCTGATAAAGGTTAATAATTGATTTGATATCTGCAATTTTTGAACGGAAACCGCGACAATTCCAAGAAATGCAAAAGGTCTTAAGCATTAAAAATTAATAGATGGAGCCGTGGAGACTCCTTTGTCCGCATTAGAAATGGCAGAAGAATGATCCGTCTCACTCTCCGAGAGATCGGAGGAGGTTGTTATTTTTAAGTATTCTTCATTAGAAATCTCCGATCTAGGAGGATCGGGAGGGCGTGGTGGATGCTGAGAATTCGGGAGTTTCGGTCTTTTCCGGCCGCTTCTTTTCTTTTGCTTAACTTCATTTTCTTTCAAAGCAACGGGTAAGGACTTAGTAGCAGGAAGACATTGAGTTGGCATATCTACCGTAGAAGTAGCTAAGGGTTTAGCTGTAATGGCTGAAGCTTTTGGTAGAATAGAAAAAGACTGATGTTGCTTAAGATCATCGAGGTCATATTGTATACCAATGTCTGCTTTTTGTTGAAGAACAGAGGAATAAGAAACGCCTGGTTTAGGAGTTTGGGCAACAACTATTTTCCGTGCTTCCGCATAAGAAATATTTTGCTTTACTTTGGTAGCCTCTATTTGTTTCTCTGTTAACCACTTAGGGCAAGATCGGGAGAAAGCAGCATGTGAACCGGAGCAATTAGGACATTTTAAGTTTTCAGAGATACATGTACTAGATTCGTGTCCAGTTTCTGCACATTTTGCTCATCTGAGAGTGCCTCGGCAAGCTGGTTGCGAATGTCCGAACCTCTGGCATTTAAAATAGCGCAGAGGATTCGGAATGTATGCTCTGACGCTACAGTGCAAGTATCCTGCCCGAATAGCCTTGGGAAGTTCAGGAGTCGAAAAAGCAAGGATGACATGATGGGTGGGAATCAAAACGCCATCGCGTTAAATGTTAATGCGACGTGCTTCAATGACTTTATAGCATCCTAATTAAAGTACAATATCCGACTCAGAATCTTTCAAGAGATCTTTTACGGAAATAATACCTCGGGAATAATTTAATGTTCTGTGTGGATAAGTTTCAACAGGAAAATCACCGAATTTCTTTAATTTTTTCATTATCGAGATCTGCGTTTTGTTAGCTACTTCAATAAGAAGATCGCCCGATTTAAGTTTTTTGTCATTTTTTACATCACCAATGGTAGAAACAATAAGTTTTTGAACCAGAAATGGAGAAACCGAATGAAAAGAAGTTGGTGTATGAACTATGATAAAACGAGTGTCATTAGTAATCGGAAAACAAGACGAATGTTTTTTTAAAGGCCCCATGCGACATCAATAAAAATTCAGGTCCGACGGCACCTCCCACCACGGAGCCCAACAAGGGAAGGCAGCCAGCGGCTCTGGATATTCCCAGCCTCGGCGCTTACCTTGGTGCTAGTCGGAACCTATACTCTCAGGGTCACCCCCGGGGACAGTGACCACCCTTAATGCCAAGCCCAAGGAGTGACCCCTTCGCTTGATCCCCTTGAGCAGACCAGCCATGCGACTGGGATACCAGCCGATTGATACACCGGGGACCGAAATGTACCTCCCGTCTAATGGGTCGTCACGCACGGCCAACACGTGGGGGTATATTGCTGTCCATGAGAAGCAGGAAGCAAACAGAGCGGCAACTGCTTCTCATGGAGAGCTCCCTCGCCTACCCTCGAGGGAAAGAAGAAAATAGCAAAAAACTCAAGGGAAGAAATAAACGGAAGGAGAAATAGACACTAGGGTACCTCGGGGTCGTGAATCCCGTCACATCTATAGAAGATGTGCCCCTGAGGGGTTGTTTGGAGGGGGAGCGAGGTCTACTATTCACAGAAGTGCGAAGTACTTATGTTTTGTGTTTCTTTACAGCTTCCGGGAAACTTTCTTTCTGAATTTCTTTCAAATATATATAGCAACGACAATAGGGTTGCCTACGTACAATTTTCATGCGTTTTCGGAAGTACCGTATCATGCGATTGAAAAATAAATTCTTACTTTTCATGCAATTTTACACTTCCTCACGGTGGTCCTCTAGAAGATAGGAATCATTGGCACATCCAAAAAATTTAGCTATATTACAGCTGTGTAATGACGTTTCTTTGGGGTAAACTATGAAAGGGTACATTGGCGAGTCACTTTGCATAATTAAACGAATCCAGGTACAATTGTAGCCATGTCCCAATGAAAACAGACCAACACCGACGGCACCTGCACCCTGTCCTGCTAGGGTGATATTTTCTGGTTTTCCGCCGAAATCAGAAATGTGTGATTGTACCCAATTTAAAGCCTGTGCAATATCTAATAAACCTGCAACAGAAAGAAAATAAATTATCTAAAGCTCACTCACTAAACTAAATGAAAATTCGTGGGAAGATTCTTTGACTCGGTAACTAAAACAATATCCATTTTTATAAAACGGAGACATTTTGGTAGAAAATCATCAAAAATCAACAATAGAAGTAGATGGAATTTGGGATCACTTGTTTATAGAAAGATGTCATTCTTTTCATAAAGTGAATTACTCCTAAACCAATATTATAAATTCAGTTTGAGTATGTGCAAATCTGCTGCGTAATTACGAAATAGACATCGTGTTCTCTCATGGTATAGCTTTAAATATATGAATTGAACTCTTCAGTGCTATTGAGGGGAAACATATAACAAGCTTTCACTTAAAAAGTTTCAGTTTTTAGCAAGTGCAAAATAAACCTCACGCTAACCCTCCGATTCCTAAGAATCTGTAAGATCAGAGACTTCGAATACAAGAAGCCCAAGTTCCTCTTGCAAAAATAAGAGAAATTCCTTAACCCTAAAAAACAGGAATGACAGTTTGTATTCTTAATAGCTCGATATAAGAACGATGATTCTGCTTACCTGATGGCTGTAGGGGGATTTATTGCAAGGAAATCGATTCGGCTGATGATGCTTCGAAAACAATGAGAGTTCTGAGGAAATCTTATTGTTTTCGAAACCCTTCTGGGTCAGCCATCCTAACGAACAAAGCAGAAGCCTGAGATATTCAATCAATCACAATTAAATAAAGGGTGTCGGAATGTCACAGTGATGTTTGGTTGAGGTGTTCGCCGTAAATTGCTTGAACGGTCGTTTTGGATCTTTAAGTACTGAAACAGTTAAAGTAAAAAAAAAGTTTAATTTCAGCTTCGCATATCGGAAATTATGCAGCGAGCAGAAATCATTTCGTACTTTAGAATATATATATACAGGGTGTATCAGCACCTGGGTTATAAACTTCTAGGAGGGATAGGGTACGCCTAGACGACTCAAAACCACACAGAAATGCTGGGCCGCAAATGCTTGCAAGACTCGGTAGGTGGCATTGCATGTGCACGGGATTCCCGATCGTTCTTGCAAGCGCATTTGCGGATACCATTTGTGAAAAATAACCGAAGTGCATAATCACCTTCTTCAAGTGCCTAACTTCTAAAGTTTTTAACTTTAAGTTTTTTAACTTCTAAAGTTTAAAAACAATCCTTTTCGTATATCAGGAGAAATTTTTATTTGCTATTATACATACCAGATGGAAGTAACAGGCTATTTATAGTGCAATTGGAGATAGTTTTTTTTATTTTAAAGTAGATGTCTTAATAGAAAAATTATTGATATTTATTTGTATTACGCGTAAGTTTCATAAAATTGTCTTTTGATGTTTAAAACACATATTTGTGTTATTTTTTCCTCCTTACCGGAAAACCAACATTCAGTCACAATATCCCTGAATGTTGGTTTTTCCGAAAAATTTTATTTTCTTAATTTCAAGCTGAAAAAAATTCCAAAAATTAAATATGAATACATACATTGTTTATACACTTATTTTTATACAATTTTCTTGAATAAATATTAGACCGGTTTTTTTTACTGTTTTCTTGAAAATTATGCGATCGATAAGGTGTTAATCAATTAGTGTTTCGCCCTATATTTTCTAAAAATAAAACTTTATTGAACTTTTATCATAATTTTTATCTATATAAATCATAGTAAATCATCTTGCCCAGGTACCGGGGCAAGTTGGCACTTTTGCTTTGTTTTTTAAATGGCGAAAATTCTTGATTACATTAAATATAAAAAATTTTCAATTTATGTACACATAAGAAAATGTCACTCTAATAATGCATTCAAAAGAAAAATTTACCTCAACAAACTGAATTTATTAAAAATGGTTAAACGTTAACGTCGCAATCTTGGCCTGGCCTCCCCTTCTTGTAATACTATAAACTTAATTAAACACTTTCTCGCACAAGTATCTTTCATTGATTTTCGTTCGTCTCCCCTGTCTCGTCTGACCCCTTGGACAGTAATTAAACTACTCTTCCTTTTGTCTTCGAACCACTTGAAACGAATTTAGAAATTCTTGGTACTCAATTTTTCCATCCCTGTCATTGGTACGGTGGCAAAAGACCCTATTAGCACCAGATGCTGACAAATATTGTTACGATATCTTTACGATATTGTAAGGCATTCAGAATACCGGACAACGTCGTGGAGATATCGCACAATATCTTGTACTAATAGAGGAAGCTCCTTCTCGTCGTGGGTTTTATTACCATTATCCGAAGTGCCATTCTTTGCTTTATGTATCGTTGTGCCTGATCGTGAAAACATCGCGTTGTGTTCCTTCCTTTCATCCATAGGTGCTCTTCCTTCGGTAGGAACCGGACTCAATAACCTTGAATTATTTACGCCCTCATTAGGATCATTTAAAAATTTGTTAAAATTAAATGGATCATATCATAGAAAGAGTAATTATCTAACGTCATCGGACTACTGTGCAAACGTATTGGAAGATGTACATTCTACGAAATAAAAGCGGAAGTAAAAATTCTGTCTCTCTGTTAATAATGGAAAAGCAATATTTTTTTTAACATAACTTATCTAACAGTGGCATAAGCAAGGGAATGGAGGATTTGATAAAGGAATAAATAGGTTTGAATTTAGTATAAACGTAGAAAGGAATTGCTATAAAGTGTGATTAAAATGAATTATGAAATTTTTAGTAAAATTGGAGGAAATGAACGCGTTCGACTTTAAACTAGGATTATTAAAAACATATTGTGCTCTTTAAGATGGTACAGTAGCTGCCGCTTAATGTGATCAATTTGGGGCCAAAGTATGTGACTACCCTAAATTCCTCCTTCTGATGAAACTTTTCGAAATTTGTTTTATTTCTTCATTTTAAAGGACATACATTTAGGTATCTAAAAAAGCTTTCTTTTTGTTTCTACTATAATTACAAGCAAAGTTATAGCAGAAATAATAAACCGGAAGTGACAATTCTGATACCGGAAGTGGCAGTTTAAAGAGCCTTAAAAATATAAACAATTAGTTTGAACATCTATTTTTTATTTCTCAAGCAATATATTGTCTACAAATATAGATTTAAGCTTCCATTTCTTCTTGTTATTGTTTTAATCGTTTTTGGCGACATTTAAAAAAAAAAAGACAAAAAATTCGAGTTTGTTCACAATGTTTGGAATATCTGCAAAACTTTTAGAGGTTTTAAAAATCTTTTAGTTCATAACACAGATAAACTTGTTAGCTATATACTGTGCTCAAATTGATGAAATATATTCAATAGAACATGTTGTAGGAGGTTTGGCGTAAGTGCAAATTTTCACTAAAATTTTGATAAAATTTGGCTATCTTTGGAAGTCAATGAAAAGTTTACTGAAATTGCATTGGAATTCTCTGTTTTACAACTCATTTTAATCAAAAACATGAATGTTTCATCAAAATTTTAAAAATTAAAAAAGTGCTCCGAAGGTAGTCACACACTTTAATAACATTAACCGATTGGGAAAATGAAATACATTTTTATCATATCATTGGTAAAGCAATATCTACCACACAGTGAGGTCGACAACCAGCTTCCGAAAAGCAGCCCCTCCAGTACATAGCGCAGGACGTCACTCGTCGAAATTTGTCGATACACAAAATCTACTTGCTGCGTTGTGTTGGTATTGTTTCCCTTTACAATAAAAATAATATTATGTTATATTACAGCTATGTAATTTAATAGCATAAGCACAAAATTGCAAACATTTTCAAATTTATAAGTGTAAAAGTTAATCAGTGTCTAGACCTTCCAAAATGGAGGATATTTGCAGCAAAATAAATTAGCTGCGCCCTTCATGCAAGATGCTACTCTCATAAGTTTAATAATATCAATATTAGCCCAATTATGGAACCAACTCAACCTAGAACTGACCCAATGTTTGCATCTCATTATTAGATGTTCCACTGATCCAATTTCTTCATCTCAGCCGCAAATTGTGTTTTTGTGAAAGAGCCTCTCCTGATAAGTTCCAAAGACTTCACGAGCTGTATAAATACGTTTTTCTTAAACTTTTCACAGGACCTATTGAAATTTGCTTTGTCAAAGAATCTTCTGGTCCATTGAACTTTCTACGAATTCTGCCACCTCTCTTGCCATCTTGTAAGGATCTTTATTTTATCTTCATTTCTCATCTTTAGACAAGATTTAATAAAGAAATAGTCAATTCTTTCAAGCCGTGTCGCTTCTTTCGCTAGCGTATCAGCTTTCTCGTTACCTATTATGCCGTGATGGGCCTTTACTCAATATAATTCAATTTTACCTTTTATAGTTTCTTTAATTGAGTTAATTATCCTTCTCTTTTCCATATGAGAATTCAGTGCCATAAGGGCAGATCTTGAGTCTGAAATGACTCTGATATTCCTCAAATATTTCTCTCGTATATATTCTATCGCTTCTGTTATTGCTAAAACTTCAGCTATAAACATAGTAGCTCCATCGCTTTACCTGATTTTCCGACTTTCAACTTCAATTCCATCACGAATGTAAAACAAACGCACAGCCAAGTTTATCCTCAATTCTAGAGCCACCTGTAAAAATGTTATCACCATCTATTTTCTGATTATAAAATTTCAAATTGATCATTTTACTTTGCCAAGGTGGAAATTTATGTTCATATTAAAAATTTGTAAAATATTCATATTATCATATTATCTGTTCTTTGTTTCTCTTCTGTATTTCATATTATTTGTTCTTTGTTTCTCTTCCGTATTTCATATTATCTGTTTTTTGTACTGTATACTTGTCTCTCTCAGTAATTTACTATCACCATTTATTTGGTGGCACCCCTTGATTATATTCCTAAGTTTCTCCTTTGGATAATACCACCGTTTTGTCCTTAACAAAATTATTTAAAATTCTCCTAATCCTGTTAAGAACATGATTTTT
>BGPR01006572.1:0-10466 GCA_013235015.1 Araneus ventricosus | reverse complement strand
TGCATTATTCGTTTAACCATAATGCCTCACGTATCTTTATAGGGACGCTTCTAAAAATGAATTTTAACTCACAGGAATTATTCTTCAACAAAACTTTTTAAAATGTATTTTTCACTATCCCAATCTTTTTTATATTCAACACATAGCACCGGCATAAAACGTTCAGTTGGTAATATAGCCTTTTCATTTTCAAGTTAGACTTGAAGGTAGAATTTGTCAAGAAGAAAATGCTAAAGGAGTTCAATTATTTATCAATTAATTTACTTGATTTTAACAAATATGTATATAAAGACTATTTTATACGAAAGAATTTTTATTTTGGAATTTCATATAATTTTAGATTTTGATAGGGCTGTTTTTTATTTTCCATTATGTTCCTAATTAGAGACGCTAGGTTTAGGTAGGCACATCATTTTACTATTTAGAGAGGATCGGGGAATTGTTTCTTATCCATCGTCTTTCTTTCTTATTGTACTGATGTATCCTCATTAATAGATGTTATATCATTCAAGAAACGTGTAAAAGGTACATTTAAATATAAAAATAATAGCAAACCGAAAAATTTAATTGTAATTAGATTGAACGACAATAGCCATAATTACATATAATGTCTTTGGTGAAAGCAAAAGGAAGGTCAATCAAACTTTTAACACAGTTTGAACAAACGCAGTTTAAATTTTCTAATACAAAATATCCCAATGTTGCTGAGTTGTGAGTCACTGAACCAAAAGCAAAAAAATGAGTTACACTGATCTGCAAGCAGGATAAATCATTATAAAAAAATCCTAAGAGTGTTATGAAATTGACAGAAGTCTTGCTATTAATTTTAATGAGTTAGAGTATCCGGCCCTTGTAAACCGCATAAAAGCACAAAATTACCTTGAAAATATCTTTAAAGAATCTATGAGGCCGTGGGACCCCTCAAAGTAGCGGGGCACATACGCAGATGCCTACTTTTCTTATTTAATAAAATGCCTCTTTATATCATTTAGAGAATTGTAAGAAAACCGATTTTTCTTTCTCTGGATTGAATGAAGCATTTTTAATTTTCTCGACGTTATATCCCCACACCAGATTTTCGATGGACTACTCCTAACTTACTTGGGATTATGTTAGTTCGTCAGTTCAATTATTGCTACTTGGCAGTAACGTCTGGGTGGAAAATATAGTTCTATATTCTGAAATTCTATTTATTTTCAAGTCTGACTCGAAATTAGAATTTGTCAAGAAGAAAAGGCTAACATTGTTCAATTATTTATCAATAAATTTAATTGAATTTAACATACATATCTGTAAATACCATTTTAAGAATATGTTTTTTAAAATTTCATATAATTTTAGATTTTTATTGTATATTCGTTTGCATTTTTCATTACGTCTCCAAATAGGGGAGCTGGACTTAGAAGGCCACATCGATTTATCATTTGGAATGGATGAGAGAAATGATTCTTTTACATTGACATTCTTTCTGATCGTACAGATAGGGCCGATTAAACATTATATCATTCAAGAAACATATAAGAGGTACCTTCCATTATAAATATTTGATGGCAAGCAGAAAATTTTAATTTTAGTTAGATGGAACGACAATAGTGTTGTGCTAATTGCACATGATACATTACCATTACCCTTTGGTAAAAGCGCAAAGATGGTCAAGAAAAGATTTAAAAAAAAACAACTAAAATTGACCAACCTGAGCTAAATTCGTGATATATCTAGTGCATAGAAAATGTAGATAAAATTTAATCAAATTATCGTTGTTCGTTCCCAAACAAAAAATAGTAGTGCTCACAGTTTTGATTTGAAAGCACCTACGCAAAATGTATAGCTGTTATATCGTGATTTTTCCATCATAATAAACCATCTGTAATATGTTATTCTTATGGAATTCAGGTATGATATGCTCATTTTGAGAAAGAAAAAAATGTACCACAAATAGAGTAGGTGTATGATAGGTCTACATGAGAAATATTTTAAGGCAATCCGTGATTCAAATGGAAAATTAAAATGTTACATTTATTTCAGATATTAACTGTATTTAAAATGTTTCACTTAACATTTTGCTCATTTAAAAAAATATCGTTCTATGTTCAGAATCATTTTATACAGGAAACGTAGTGGTTTCTTTAACCTAGCGTCCCTTTTCACGGAAGTATGGATATTTTGATATAAAACAAAAATTTCTCACACATGATTTTTTAGAAATTTTCTAGTTTATTTCACTAAATTTAATATTAGTATACAATATATTTTTGCAAAATCGCGACTTGGGCATTTACGGTGTGTTATTTGAATTAAAAAGCCAACAATCGAATCACATTTGCATTTCCATGCAGGAACGTTTAAATTATCCAATAATTTATTCGTCATTATGTCCTTAAATATAAGCTTTATCTACACTTAATAGCTGAAAAAGGAAAGCAAAAAGCTTAATTGCCACAATTGTTTAAATAGAATTTTCGTATGTATATTTCATAGTTGCATTTTAATGATACATGAGTTTCAAGCCGAAATTCGTCAATACATAATTGCTCACTTTTTGTCCATTATAAATATATTGTGGTTCTTGAAAAATCGAATTTTGCCTAATAACTGTTTGAAAATATTCCGTACTGTATAATAGTGATTTGCAAACTACAGGACCTAGGGAATTTAAATTTTTTGAGCAATCTTTTGCAAAGTTAAGCAGTAGCTTATGTACGTCTCGCAATCATATATTTTCATAATTTAGGTTGTTATAATCATTACATTCAGATACAAATGATTTATTTCTATAGTTTAAACCGTTTCACTTAGTACTCTCCACATAGCTCTTTACGTTCAAAATCTTTTACACAGGCAAATGAACTAAATATCCATTTGTTATTGAGGTTTTGATAAGAAAATTCCAAAAATTTCTTCAAGGTTTCTTCAATTTTAGTTCAAAATAAGTAAAATTATTTTTCTTCAGAACATGAGAACATTAAAAGAATATAACAATGGAATAAATAATTTTTTCTCCAAGATCTTTGAGAAACTTCGAAGGTAGGAAAAAAAGGGAGAAGAAAGGTTTCGTCAATCATTTAGGATCTGTTCTTAAGAATTCTATGTTTAATGGAATACCACAGAGTATGACCACTACAAGTGCACCACAGAGAATGCTCAGGACAATGTTTTTTATTTTTTGTCTGATAGGATTCGTTTATCAGTCAATGGAATTACTGAATTTGTATCAGGAGTATAAAACCATCCTAAATGTACGAGTTGAAAATACAAGTACAATCGAAATACCTTCCATTACGATGGTGTGTGTGTTCTATATCATCATTTGATTATATTTTCTTGTTTAACTTCTAGTGAAAATATATAGAGAATTTTGTAATTATACTATTTCGCCAATTCTGTATTGTTAGTATGTATTCAATCTATCTCTATTACTCTGATGCAGAAAGGAACATGCACTTAACATGTTCTTCCATAACTAAGGGAAAAAAAATTGTATGCTTGCATGGACGAACATGTTAAGTGAAAGAGATTATTGCATTTCTCTATGATTAAAAGAGATATATATATAAAAAATGTTAATGCTTTTTAATCCCTAAAGTGCCGGAACAGCCAAAATTGAGTGAAAAAACAAAAACAAAAAAAATGTAACCTCTAAACTTTCAAGCTCGTTTTCTCAATTTTGCTTAATTGTCACTTAACATGTTCATCCACTTACCTCTTCAACAATGAAATAATTAATTGTCGGTAAATCGACAATTACCTGTAAGAATAAGATCATTTGTTATAAACAATCCTTGAAATCTGTATTTGTTTCAAGACAACTTCTGTCATCTGTGTAGTTATCGATCTGTCGAAAAATGCATTTTAAAATGACTGAGTCATTCAATAATAATAAATAAAGTAGACAAATGTTCAGCATTTTCTATAGATTTTTTTTAACTAGAACACAGCTTGTAATCTGAAGTAAAGCAACAGAAATCAACATTGAGTACTTCGAAAGTACTTCTTAAATCAATAAACCCTAATTTCCTTTAGGTTTAAACTGATTTTAAATTCATTGCAACAATAGAGAACCGTATTAAAATTTTGACAGAAAAAAAGATTACTCCAATTGTTCTCTTTCTGACGTTATAAAATCAGATAATATATAGATGCCAGAAAGAAAGGTTTTCTCGTGTGGCGGGAAAACAAAGCAACAGTTTAATTTTATTAACGTCCCCTTTCGAAACAACAAGAAGGCTATTTTGAGACGGACCCCGACTTTTGAACAGTGATTGGAGGGCGGGGACAGCGCCTTGGCTGGCACCCTCCTCCAGGCTTCCGCACCGCGCCGCCGGGGTGTGTGGCCCCTATGTATGATTTAGCGTGCAGCAGCCCCACATAATGGAATCGAGTTTAGAGCCTAGGGCCCTCATGTCCTGAAGCCAAGACTTTACCACTAGGCCACAGCGGCCCAAAATTGATACCTTAAGGACGCGTCTTCGACGCTCACACGAATGAACTGCAGAGCTGTTTGACGCTATCCACTCCACTTATAATGATTAGCAACATTTTGAGAAGATGGATTACTGTAAGAATCCTTTGGTTCAGTACCGAAAACTCACTGATCTATCAAATTTATAACATTCTTCGATACCTCGATCGATAGTAGAGCTCATTCTCCTCAGGTTGAGTTTAATTTTTTCTTTCCACAAAATTGATTGCAACACCACAAATTGAACGGAAGACATTCAAACATCAAGTAACAAGTACACTAATTTTTTTTCGGCGCCGTGAATGCTGTTGGTTGGCCGCGGTGGATCAACGGCAAAATCTCGGCCTCAGGACCAGAGGGTTCCAGGCTCGAGACCCTATTCCACTGAGGATCCGCCTGATTCCACGCATGATTTAGATTGCACGGGCCTGTGCAATCTAAATCATGCGTATTTTGACAAACGTCCTCAATTCTATACTCCTTTAATTTATTTCATTCAAATTGGTCATATTAGGATGACCATATATTTATAAAATCTCAGTCGCATGACAGACATTACTGCGCAGGTATCTAATATCTTATTGCGCGTTATCTTAAGCTGTGCTGCGTCCTAACTGCGATTTTATTTCTGCAAGTTGCGTACTGATTTCCAAGGCTGGAGTGAAACAAATGTCGTCCCTATTAGCACAAGCTATTGTGCCGTATATCTACAATGCTCAATTTCTGAATGCCGAACAATGTCGTAAAGTTATCGTACCAATGTTCTACGGCATCTTGTGCTCATAGGGGTGTCTCAAGAGAGCATGAATTGACCTCAGTGCAACTCTGAACAATCCTTGTAATTGTATACTATTATGTTCCGGAATGAATAACTTTAAATGCGATTCCAGCTGTATCTCTCATTTTCGTCCCAGTTAACTAAATTTTGTATAGAAGCACACCTAACCGATAATCTTCATCTCTAATACTAATAAAGATAAATGTATGTCTGTGTGTCTGTTGGCGGTCTACAGAACAGACCGTAGAACATAGAGCTACCAAATCTGGCACAGATATACTTTGGATGCTGAAGATGTGCACCTCGGAGCCGTTTATTCAAATTTTTATTCAAATTTAAATTATTTAAAAATTAAACCAAATTTCGTCGCTTTTCGCCAATAACTACTGAATAAATTGGGTTTCAAAGAAAAAAATCCCTTTTCGGAAAGCCTGAAGACAAAGGGGGATTTCTTTACATTAATATTGCAAAAGTAATGAAATATTAGATATTGATCAATACAGACATAGCAAATGACTTTATTGTTTCTACACATTGTAATATTTACTCTGTGATTCTGTTTTCATGACATTTATTTTTTACTATATCAAGGTTTTATCATTCAATTTTTCAATCCAAAAAGTTACGATAGATTTTTCGGTCAGTGCATTGGTCAATTTTTTTTATATCTCAACACATAATCATTCAACAGGTAGGAGTCATAAAGAAATAAACATCTCAGCAATGCAAATATCTCCTAGATAACATTAAGCCAGCCTATCTGAAACAGTAACAAGAAATTGACTCTTGGCACGAATGAAAAAAGACTCTAGATTTAAAAATTAATTTATTTAATCTAGGTTATAATATAATTGTGCGAACATTACTTTGTCATATGGATCACATGCCATGAAACACTTAAATACTACTAAAATAGGGTCATTTAGTTACATTACATTAGGTTTCAAAGATAATAGTCACTAAATTCTTAACATATAAGAGAATAAAAATTATTAAACATTGTGAGTGGAAAATTTAATACGGGTGTTTAAAGCATAGGATATAATTGCAGCCAATTTGAATAGTAAATTTAAATCTGCATCGACGGTTAAAACCAAATATTCAGGCAGAGGGATAAAGGGAACTCTTATTTAAATATCTATCGTTTTTGGCTATTTTATATTCATTTTATTAAACAAATCATGTTCCCGCCATGTTTAGTTAAATATCAAATAATATAATCTGTCAAATTAACTAATTATCAAATTAACTGTTTGATTAATTAAAATCAACTATTTACTTAATTAAAGTTAAATAATTAATTGTTACAAAATCTTCACTAAAAATTTTATTACGGCTCATACTATTTGCCAGCAATCTTTATATTATAATTATCTAATAATTATCTCTGTATGTATGTTCCACATCTTCTCCTAAACCACTGATTTCAATCAAACTTTGCAAACTTTTTACTTAAGAAAAGAGAAAGGTCGCAATCAAATTTTCAAAGCCCAAAAGTTGCTTAAAAATTTCACTTAATTAAAAATTAAGCAAAGCTTAGCACGAATGAAGAAGGACTCTAGATTTAAAAATTAATTTATTTAATCTAGGTTACAATATAATTGTGCGGACATTACTTTGTCATATGGTAAAACCACATGACATAATACACTTAAACACTACTAAAATGGACTCATTTAGAGAACTCCCTGGTTACAGAGATAATAGTCACTAAATTCTTAACATATAAGGAATAAAAATTATTAAACATTGTGAGTGGCAAATTGAATACGTGTTTTTAAAGCATAGGATATGAATGCAGCCAATTTGAACAGCAAATTTAAATCTCCATCGACGGTTAAAACCAAATACTCAGGAAGAAAATCCCAAACAATTTTAAAGTTAAGCAGATATTTTTCAATAGCAAAAAGGTTAAAGGGAACTCTTATTTAATTACTCTTATTTTTGGCTACTTTATATTGATTTTATTAAACAAATCATGGTCCCACCATGTTTAGTTAAATATCAAATTAAAGTATTCTATCAAAAAAACATATTATCAAATTAACTATTAAATAAATTAAATAATTACAAATATACTATATTTGATTAATTAAAATTAACTATCTACTTAATTAAAGTTAAAAAATTAATTGTTACAAAACTCCACTAAAACCTTTTTTATGGCTTATACTATATGCCAGCAATCTTTATGTTATGATTATCTAATAATTATATTAATTTAAATAAAAGTCACTGTGGCTATGTATGTATGTTCCACATCTCCTCCTAAACCACTGGACTGATCTCAATCAAACTTTTCAAACTCTTTATTTAAGAAAAGAGAAAGGTCACCTTCAACTTTTCAAAGCCTAAAAGATGCTTAAAATTTCACTTAATTAAAAATTAAGCAAGGCGTTTTTCCGCAATGTCTTTCATTTCCATAAATTTGTTTCTCTCATTTTAATATTTTTTCAAAATTAATTTTAAACTGAATTCGTAACAATATTCCTGTTGAAGAACAACAATAATACGAAGAACTGTTTCCAGAAGGAAGAATGCTAAAAGAAAAATTAAATGTAGACGATTAACAATTTATATCGGGACCAACTATTGATAAATTTTCATGCTGTAAATTAATGAATAATTAACTAGTTAATTTATTTGTTTCAAAATATTCATTAAAACCTTATTTTATTTTCGTAATTGTTAACCAAATTCGAAGTACCTATATAACAAATAATAATGTATGGAGAAAACAGCTTTTTTTTTAAAAATCGTCTTTTTCAATTGATATTCTTATTTTAATTTAAAACTTTTCAGTTCAGAAAAGAAATTTGTGTATTATAATATTTATACAATAGTAATTTTTGCATTACAAATGTTAAACATGAAAACATTTTAATCCGTAGAAAAGCCATGTATATCAACTTGTTTACCTTATGAAAAGTGGAAGTGAATGAGGCGGATGGGAACTCATAACTTCTAAGTAATTATTGCTGTCAAAAAACTTTCAATATAAAAGTAGTTTGTTATGATTATGTGATAATTCCCCTAATTGTCTTATCTTCAATCTTAAGTGAGTAATGGGGAAATGATAAATTGGGGGAGGGGAATTGAATATCGCTTTTAAGCTGATAACTTCTAAGCAATTTTAGCTGTCGAAAAACTTTTAATATAAAAGATGTTCGTTTTGATAAGGTAATAATTCGCATAATTGAATTTTTTCCCTTCCTAGGCATTTTAGCTCAAAACTTCTAAGAAGTTGTAGCTATCAAAAAAGTTTCAATACAAAAGTTGCTTATTGTGAAGAGGCAATAATTCGCCCATTTTAAGTTTTCAATCTATTTTCAATCGCAAAGGAATTATGGGAAAATGAAATGTTCAGTCCCTCACCATTTCCAGTCCATTTGAGCTGGTTAGTCCATCTACAAACTCGGTCGATATTTTCACCGACCTTACAACATATCCCTCGCCTCTCAAAATCTAATCAAAATTACTCTAGTTATCGTGTTCACAAGATAACATCGGCAAAATCGTTATATATATACGTCTCTACTAATAATAAGGAAAAGAAGATTTCGCCCTCTATTCTCGTACGGATTAGAGCTGCAAGAATGAAAGCGGGTGGAAGAGACTGCAAATGATGAGAGCTTTCAAACAAGGGGTAACATGCATAGATTAAAACGTACTTTAAGTTAAGGGGAGGGGAGGGGAAGGGTGGGAAAATCTCTCTTCAGCTCATAACTTCTAAACAATTGTAGCTATCGATAAAAGTTTAAATGCAAAAATTGTTCGTTATGATAAGGCAATAATTCATCTAAATTCTTTCTATTTTCAATTGTAAAGGAATTGTGGGAAAATGAATATTTCCCCCACCACCATTTCCACCCCTTTGAGCTGGATAGCCCATCTACAAACTCGACCGAGATTTTCACTATCCTTACAGCATATTCCATTCTGTTTTATATATATATATATATATATATATATATATATATATATATATATATATATATAGGGATGCTCCACCAAGAAAAAGAAAATGCCCAAGATCAATTAAGAGATGAGAAAGAGAATGAATTGCAGCATCTCGAGCGAATGAAAGCAGTGAGTTATCTCAACAACTACAATTAGATGATTCCTAAAGAACTGCCGCTGCTAGAGCATGTGAAACTTAAGACGAAAGGAACAGACGACAAACAGCTAATGCTGAAAGAGCAGCCATTTATAGAAGCTTCTGAAACCGATGATGAAATGTATAGACGCCAAGCAGCTAATGCTCAAAGAATGACCATCTCCAGAGCTTCTGAAACTGTGGGAGAAAGGTGCAGGCGATAAGCAGCAAATTCGCAAAGAACTGCCAATGCTAGAGCATCTGAAGCTACCGAAGAAAGGAGCAGGCGACAATCAGCTGATGCTCAAAGAATTTCAGATATAAGATATGAAGTTTGGAGGAAAAAGGAAAATTCTGCTTTTCAATACAATTCCAACATTTGCTATGAATTTGATCCTCTGATTGCAATATGTCGGACGACACTTGAGATCAATTTTTGTCAAGCTGTGATATGGAAAGGTGAATGGCTGGCATGCGTTGTAGCAATGGAAAAATCTGACTTCATTTGTTGCAAGCACCTCCGAAACTTCTCTACAAGCTTCTTACAGCTGATTATTCTGATGCAGAACATTTTCAATACAACATTTGAAAGTATAATGCTTGCTTCCAAATGACTTGATTTGGTTCAACAAAAGAAATTAGAGAAGCAGGTTTTATGCCAACATTTAAAGTTCAAGGTCAAGTCTTACAGAATAGGTTGCTTACAACCACTGAGGAATAAAGAGCCAAAATTTCTCCAAATTTATTTTGTTGGTGACAAAGATAAACAAATTGAACAGCGTTGCAGGAATATATCAAACACAAGACCAAGTATAGTGTCATATATACAGGATATGTTGCATCAGCATAGCAGTTATATTCAAAGTTTTAAATATGCAATATAAAAGATGTCTCCTGAATTGAAAGTTGTCACTTATGCCGATAAAATACCTTCTGGCCAGCATGAAAGAAGATATAATGCTCCAGAAACATCAGAAGTTGCAATTATTCGAGCTGCTGATAACTAAAGTAGCTGGAATATTTCACTGGAATTGAGAAGTAATCAAATAAAAAAGATAGCAGAAACTCATCGTGCATATGATACCTTGCAATATCCTTTACTATTCTCGCAAGGCGAAGATGGCTACAATTCT
>BGPR01006571.1:0-63502 GCA_013235015.1 Araneus ventricosus | reverse complement strand
AAAAAAAAGAGAGGTGATCGG
The DNA here is from genome assembly GCA_013235015.1 of Araneus ventricosus. NCBI lineage: Eukaryota > Metazoa > Arthropoda > Arachnida > Araneae > Araneidae > Araneus > Araneus ventricosus. The sequence continues at coordinate 63,481 of BGPR01006571.1, read as the reverse complement.
TTTTGAAAAGTTTACGTCCCAGCAATTTGCATTTTGCAGCTATATTTAATTGAAAATGGATGGTATGATGGAGATTAATGTATTTCACTGTCTTTTCATTTTCTGTGAATTAATATTCCAATGTATAATTTTTTAATATACTGTCACAATGGTTAATTGTTCTTGTAATTATGTTGTTAAATTAACTAAATTTCTTGATATTCTTACACGAGAACATTTTAATATAAACTTTGCAGATAAAGATATATGTTTTACTCTGTTATCGTCAAATGAACGCGTAATATCAGCAAGGAATTCCGTTTTTTCTAGACACAATAGATTTTGGAGTAAACGCAATTTTTTAATCGAATGTCAAATGTGCGCAAAATAGTATTCTTTAGTATTTTTTCCTGCCAGAAGATATTAATAGTTATTTTTCAGCACCTTCAATGTTGAACTTTAGTTGCTCTGGATATTTAATGCGTATGTACTGTAATTCAAAATCGAATGAGATATTCTGTTATTAAGAACATCAGACGATAGGTATATCTATGGTCTTTGAAATTGATTTTTAAAATGTGAATTTCACTTGTAATCCTTTAAGTAATTATCATTGAATGTTTTCGGTTCGAGTTCGTACGTATTTATTCCACATTTATTCTTTTTAAGTTGGTTTGTTTGATTTATTTTATTACTTTGTATGACGGATATGTTTTGTTATATTCATGAAGTAATTTTGTTTAAGTATGTATAAATAAGTTTTTAAAAGGAGTGATTTGTTTCCGAATAATATCTACAATTTGATCTTTTTCTGTATAGGTAACTGTGATATTTGTCAATAGATAGCACTTTTTAAAATGTATTTAGATTTGAAGATCCTATCTTACATGCTTAGAGAGGGAGAGAGAGAAGTACAATATATCTGTTCGGTTTGTTTTAAAGATTTGATTAATTCAAGCCTTATATTGTCTAGTTGTTAATTATGAAAGTACAAATTATGAACTTATTTAAATGCTGACTATATTTAAATTCCTATTATTACATTTGGGCAATCAGAAAATCGCATGCTAGGAGTAAGAATAGAAATTAAATTGCATAAGCACTCTAACCTTTCTTTCCTAAATTTCCAAATTGACTTTTGGAATTGCATGTATAGGTCCATCTAGGATTTTCAGGATATAATTGAAGAATTTTCGGTTGATGATTTAATCAATTTTGATAATTTTTTTTTTGAAGTTGTGTTAGCCATTTACTATATAAAGAAAATTTTTTGTCTTCTTTCATTCGAATTTTTAAATTACTTTTTAAAAATTAATTTGTAATTTTCATTTTTCACTTATTAAATTAGTTCAGAATTCATAAATAGACTCAAGAATAAATCTGTTTATTTTAAATCTTTTAATTGTGAGAATTATAAGTAAAGATGTAAACATTTGCATTTTTATATGATGTTTATTGCATTGATTTTAAAAGATATGGACTAACCAGCTGGGTGTTGTATTACTAAACCCTTGAAATGCCTCTTTCTTATTATTCTTACTCTTCATGTACATACAAATAACATTAATATTTAATTTGTGGGTTGATACTTAGATTATTTATTTGTTAGTTAAATGATGCTAATAAATTTAATTTTTATTAGTCCTCTAAGCCAGGGGTTCCCAACCTCTTTTCCCTCGTGTACCCCTTGATGATTCTTTTTGTTTTCGTGTATCCTGAACTATCATATCCAACTCCCCCTTCCTAAAGAACCCATCTATGCAAAGTAGTTTTTATCAGTAGTATTAAGGTTGGTTTAAAAGTAATAATGTTTGCAGAACTTATTTTTAATTTTGCATTTTATTCCATTTTTACAATAGTATTAGTTCAACGCCAAAGCAAATGAAACGTGTTGTAATAATATCATTTTAAATTACAGTCGAACGTCGCAAATCCGGAATCGTCGGGACTTCGGCAATTCCAGATTTGCGTAATTCCAGATTTTAGATCATTTCAATATTAAGAAGTGGATTTTAACATCATAATAAAACACATAATTCAATTTAAATTTTAAAAACTTATTTATTACTTGTTTTCTTTGATATATAAACATAATTAATATTATTTCTTTTTAATTTTAACATTTTTGCAAAACATTTCATTTAAAGGGAGTTGCTTCATTAGTTTTGGTTTTTGATTAAGTAACTTTTTTTTTAGTTTATGTATTGCCATTATATCCGACTCCGAAATAAAGTCTCTTTGCAAATCCTCTGCAAGCCAGAAGGGGAGAGGAAGTTGTGTGCGCATCTTATTTGTTAACATTTCTTATATTCTGGACTAGTTCATTTTGCGTGCTTGAGAGGGGAAGGAGGAAGGTATTGTAACTCCGCAATTTGTTACCCCCTGCGATTCGCACATCGTTGTACACATGGTTAAATCCTTTCCCTCCCCAGATGGTTATGACCGGTTTCTGCTGATTCTGGGCGCCGATTTGTTAGATAAAAGTTAGGATTTTTTGGGAGGGGGTGTTATGGAATGAAAAAGGTCCGGATTTGTGACGTTTGACTGTATAAGGATAGCTAAAAATTACACTTCGTAATAACGAAATATTCAAGTGATATAGTTATTAAATAGCAAGTATTCACTTGGAGAAACAAAATTCTCTAATTTTTTTAATCCCTTGTATTTTCTTGCTTCCGCCATAAACAACTTTGATTTTGCATACCCCCAAATGGTCCTTCACGTACCCCTAGGGGTACACGTACCACAGGTTGGGAAGCTCTGCTCTAAGCAACCAATTATTTTGTTTGAATAAATTAGACCTCTTAGAAATGAGCACTAATGAAGTGGTGCATTAGCCATTATCAACAATATCAAAATCAGATGTAGCATTTAAGTCAAAATATATAAACTTATTTATTACATGTAATCATACCGTTTCAAAATATTTTGTACTAGCCGTCTTCGCGACCAGCTTGTTTGCCGGGAATATGATTTCGATTGAATCTTGCATCATTTTATATTCATGGTTCTCTTAACAATGTAATTTTAAACTTCAGATTGTGGTAGACATTTAACATGTGTTCTATTAGTGACCTTGAACCTCTTCTGTTCAATGCCTAAATAAATGTTCCTAATGGAATCCCTCAAATAACTGACCATGTCATGCAACCTCTAATTCCATGTTGTCGGCACTATTTTCACTTTTTTATTCCTCTTGTAAAATATGCACTTGATTTCAACATTAAAATGACGCAGCACATTTTATGGCCAGTGACATGCTAGCTCGATTAAAACATTCTGAGAAAAGAATGAAAATATAGCAACCATAACCATTCATCTTAATGGATATATTTCTGAATGTAAGCAAAGCAATATCTTGGAGGGCTTGGTTTGTAGATTTCACAAAAATCTTGAAATAAAGTATGAAAGCAAAATGTATTAGGATCCTATCTCGGATTACAGCAAAAGAGAAATATGCAATTAAATATTTGTTTAAACAATGAAAATGGTTTGAGTTGCATTGCAACAATAAAAAGTATTGTTGTAAATTATGCTAAAAAATATTTTTAAAAATTTATTAAAATTAGAGAAAACATTGTATGGAAATTTAATTCTTATCATTGGAAAGGCAATTTTTTGCACTTTCAGATGGTGTAAAAATTATTTTTGTGCTGTAATATTTTTGGAAGTAAAAACTTTGTAAAGTTTAAAGTCAAAACAAAATATAAAAATTTATATTGGAAAACAATTGATGCTTACGAAAAAAATGCCGAAATTTCGCCTAATTTTTAATTAATTAAAATTTTAATGTAAATTTCAAAAAAAGTGCTCCGAGGTGCACATTATCAGCCTTCAAAGTATGTTGGTGCCAAATCTCGTAGCTCTACGTGTAGCGGTCTACCCTGTACAGAACCAACACATAGACACACACACATTTTCCTTTATTATTAGTAGAGATGCATATTTTACATCTGTACTTTATCAGAAGCCCATAATTTTCATGTATATAAGCATGCATAATGATCTGTAACATTTACGGCAAATAGTACCCTGACATTTTTTATAAAAATGATAGACTTTTTAGATAAATGTAAAATTAAACATGTAATTTTTTGTTTCTGTATGCAAAGCAGTACGTTTTATTTTGCTCGATAACAGAAGTTGCCTCTTTTTTAGAGGCAGATTTATTGTTTCATTGCATACTAGCCACCTTCGGAGACTAGCTTGATTGCCAGAAATAAAATTTCATATGAATCTCTTATGCATAATTTTATATTCATGGTTTCCTGAACAAAGTAGTTTTAAAATTCAAATTGCTATAGACGTTTAACCCACATCCTTTTTTGTAGCCTTGCACTTGTTCTGTTCCTTATCTACATTAAAGTAAAATACGCATTGGATTTCAACATTAAATTGGTCAGCACATTTTAAGTCCAGCAGCATGCTAATTGGCTTAAAACACACTGATGATTAAAACATAGCAAAGATAATTTTTCAGTTTACTAGATTATTTCATTATATACTTACCATTTTGAGGACTTCATTTACAGATTTCACAGAAAAATTGATCAAATAAAAGAAGAAAGTTAAATCGAAAGGATATTTTCTAAGCTTTAAACAATGGAAGAGAAACACATCATTAAATATTTATTTAAACAATGAAAATGGTTTGAAATGCATTGCAACAATGAAAAGTATTGCTGTAAATTATGCCAAAAAATATTTTTAAAAGGCTATTAAACTTGGAAAAAAAATTGTGCACCAAACTTAATTGATATTGTTGAAAAGTTAATGTTTTGCTCTTTCAGATGGTGTGAAAATTATTTTTGTGTTGTAATACTTTCAAAAGGTATTACGGAAAAAATGTCAAAATTTCGCTTAATTTTTAATTAACTAAAATTCTATTTAAAATTTGAAAAAAAAAAAAAAAATGGTTTCGAGGTGTTTATTCCCATCCTCCAAAGAAAGTTTGTGCCAAATTTCATAGCTCTAAGTCCAGCGGTCTGCACTGTAGAGCAGTGGTGCGCAAATTATTTTCATTTCTACCCACTCAATTTGTATGAAAATTTTTCATGACCCGACCACGTTTTTTGAAGAAAAGTCTTATATTTTTTTATTATCAATTAAATTTCTTTGTATTGAGCGACCCACAAAAACTTTCTCTTGACCCCTCTGGTGGTTACGACTCGCAGTTTGTGTGCACCACTGCTGTAGAGTGCCAACACACACATTCTCCTTTATTATTACTAAAGCTTAATGCATAAGATTCTAAATTGACTTTTATTTTTTGGCTGAATTAGTGAAATGTTTTTAGTTCATTCAGGTGTCAAAAAAATTGTATATAAAATAAATTTTTACTAGTTCCTCATAAAATTATAAAGATTTTTACTTTCAGTTTTAGAAGACTGAGATAAGACTAAACTGTGGCTTTTAATATTGAACATGTTTTATGAAATTTACACTAAACTCTCGATTATCCGGCATTCAAGTATCCAGAAAGCTCAACTAACCGGAAAAATTAGAAAATGAATTTTTCTAAAAGTTTTACATCTGCGTGTCAAAATTGAGCACGTGTGCGCTCCGTTCCATTCACACGGACAATTTATTTCTGGAATGCAACATTCGCTCCGCATGGAGTGGCGTAGAAGGAAAAGAAAAAAGCAATATACAGTACTGTGGCGTACACAGACTTGCTTTATCGGGGGTTCAAAAGCAAAAGTCGGATCCCAAAAAAAATAAAGGTCCTCACCTTTCACCGAAAAACAAGACCTAAAAACGAAATCGGCAAAAAAAAAAAGGGTAAAGGGACAGAATCAATAAAAAGAAAAGCTCATGGGGTGGTGGCTACTCCAGATTAGTGAGTCTCTTTCTTTTCCTTTATTTATTTACCCTCTAAATACCGGCAGATGTTGATTCGATTATGTAATATCATGTGCGGGAGAATCGGAGGCGCGCGTATTGCAGTATTTACCAATGCCTATTTTGAGGAATATTCGTTTATTATCACTTCGAAAGAAGATAAATCATATGCATTTTGTACCATTTGCACATTTGAGTTTTCAATTGCTTCCAGCAAAATCTGCAACAATTTCTTCTTTAAAGGAGTAAAAGTAAAGGAATATCATGTAATTTATAAATAGGACTTATTTTTAAGTAGAACTCAAGTGTAAAAATGAAAAAAAAAAAAAAAAAAAAAACTGTAATCAAGAAATAAAGAAATGTAAATCCATAAATTAAAGCTCTAAAGTACAAAAAAATATATAGGTAAGTCAATTTATATTGGTAATACTGTCTAGATATAAAATATGTATGGAAGAGTGGGGACTAAAAAAGTGTCTTTAAAAAACTGATCAGATTATTTTAAAACCCAGCTAAGCAATTTTTAAAAATCAATACATTTTATTTTTGTAAAAAAATAAAATTTTGAGAAAAATAGCCAAAATAAAAGATTGTCTCATTAGGCCCCCTGTACCTTATGTGTGCACGAGTTAAATAAAGTAAATATTGGCCCTTGTGATCGTGTATGTATAATTGAAAATGTCTCCCGCTTTTTCAAATCTGGAGGTTGGCAGGTCTGTGTAATCTATTTGAAATAAAGCTACTTTGTGCCGATTCAAGACATAAAAATACATTTGAGAGTTTGGAAGAAAAAAAAATGTGAAGAGTTATGAGCAGATACTTTCTGGAACTAACATTAATGAAATTATTTTAAGAATTGAATTGTTATAAGTTTAAAAGACATTTTTTTTTTTATTTAGACGTGCAAAGCTGGTGGGAAGTTCCTGCAATTGCCCATTTCTGCTATGTATTTCGTGCTGCCTTCAATCTTTTTTACATTGAAATTGGGGTAAGAAAAGTTCAACCATTGTCACATCAAACTTTGTAGATGGTTTTTTTCTTTATCTGATCTTTATTTTTTTCATTGCAATAGGAACTAGAGGCAGCTATCTTAAATATGCAAGATCCTGAGATGTGCATATCTTTAGAACAGCTAATTATAAGGCTTTTGCAGGGTTGTTATGAAGAAGATGAAGTTACGTAAGTGAAAATGCTAATGATTTTTCTATGTTATTTTGAATTATTAAAATGAAACAGTTCAAAAATCAATAGAAATGATTAAATTATAAATAAATGCTGAAAGGAAAATATAAAATTTCTCACAAATCACATATTTTTATTTATTTGAGACTGAGACAAAAGATTGTCTTATATTGGAGTTTTTATAATGGGGTTTTACTATCATATTGTTTTTTATTAGAAAATATATTTTTCATGAAAGCACCTAAACTTTCACAGTTAGATTTAAACTGCACTTTATATATATTTCATTTTAAAATCAAATTATATATTATCTTATGCTGAAATGTATATTCTTTCTGAATGCATATTTTCAAATAATATTTTAAATGAATTTCCTGTATTTATAGTGTGATTCTGCATTATTTTTGTTTGAAATAAATGACAAAATGATAGTTCGTATGATGATAAATCCCGACTTCATGTATGAAATTCTTTCTCTATGCTGTTTGATTTGGATTTGTGTGTATTTTGTTTTATAAATCCTGTTAGTAATTCTACTCAATTCAAATAAAATATTCTTTTCATAATGTGCTATTTTGAGCAAAATATCCTTTTTTTTTTTTTTTTTGCATATTTCTCTTTGCAAGGCCTCGTTAGGTGTTCTTTCATATTTTACATTTTCATCCTTTAAAACTACTCTTGATATGGTTAATCTGTATTTCTAGCCCTCCAAATGGGCAGTTATTTTATTTTTTCTTTTAAAATCATTGGCTTCTCTTAACGATTGCCTATTGTGTGCAATACTATGTTGAACATATATATGGAGCACTATAATAATGTAATTGGTAGGTTAAATGAGTGGATCAGAGGTGTAAGAATTAAGACTAGAGATTATCAAACACACATTTATTAACATAGACACAGGACAAAAACATCAAAGATAGTAATAAGAGCGCATCACAATTCAACAACAGATCTTCGCAATCTCTGAGAGGTTAGACTCGCAGCCACCTGCTATACATACTTGGAGTCATGTGAGCATTGGATGCATCCAGTTATCAACTGTAACCTGCCCAATTTTATGGAATAACTTAAATTTAACTTATATTAATAGCTTAATTTCCCTTTCTGGTTAATCCTTTCCCCCCATTGTTACATATCTGACTGTTAGACATTTAATCTTTATCAACTTTGTCTTGGGCTATTTTGTCTTTATTTAACTTCTTTATAAACGAGTGTTTGTTGGATATAAAAATTTGATATAATAGATTGTAGTCTTCCAGAATATTGTCTAGTTTCATCAAAATTAGGTTGATATTGAATGGTGTGTAGTTGTATTGCCCCTTCCCCTCTATATCTGCATAATTTTTAGATTTCTTTCATGGGAAATGGAATATTTTCCTCCGTATTCTGCTCCTCCTCCCCATTAAAAATTCTCTCGTCTTTTACAGTACTCTTAAGTGTCTCAGTTTTCACTATGATCGAAGTTTATTTTATCATTTGTAAGTTTTTTTTGGAGGTTGACTATTGATATCCCCTGTTTGTGTTTTTTATTGGCTTTTTCATTGTCAAAATGTTTAATATTGTTGATTATGAAATGATCTTTGAAGTTCTGTTTCCATGTTATGGTGGAGGCAACAACATTTAGCGGCATATTGTTACTCATGTTCACAATGTAATGGGCAAACGTCTGTGGCTCTGTATCAGTGCTATCATATGTTAATTCTTGTCCATTAGGATGGATCGAAAAGTATAAGAAAAAATTTTTTTTTCGAAATTATTTTTGGCAGGGGGCGGGAAAGTTGCGTCTTAAGTATATTAGTTTATATAATGTTTTTTTATGGAAATTCATTTATATCTTCCGGTGCCCCAAGCACCTCAAAAATAGTTAAAAATTGAATTTTTTATGAAACTTTACAATTTTTTTTGTTTTGTTTTGAAATTATTTTTGGCATGGGGTGGGAAAGTTGTGTCTTAGGTATATTAGTTTACATATATTTTTTTATTGAAAACCATTCATATCTTCCACTGCCCCAAGTGCCCCAAAAATTGTTAAAAATGACATTTTTTTTTTTGGAAATTTATAAAAAAATATTTTCAAAATTTTCGTTAGTGCCGGGTAAGAAAGTTTTGTTTTGGGTATATTAGTTTACATTTTTTTATTATTATTAACATTCATTCATATCTTCTGGTGACCCGAAAGCCCCCCAAAAGTTAAAAATTCACATTTTTATAAATATGTATTAAAAATTGTGAATTAATGAAAAATATTTGAAAAATTTGCAGATTATTCAAGTATTAAAGTATAAAATTATAAATAATTATAATTTTATAATAATACATGAAGTATAAATTTAATACTCAAAGCAATAAATCACAAAACTTATAAAAAGTGAACTTATATTATAGATTTTTTAATTCTATTAGTTTGAAGATTTACATATTTCTAAAGGATGTAATCCTTTTTGGTATTATAATGCTTGATAATATTTCTTGATTGTATCCTATTCAATATGAAGCCGTGTCTCTTCTCTTCTCCATGTACACTTTCCGATGCTTCAGACACTAAACGAAAACATCTTTCTACAGCTTGGGTATGGCTTGGATATTTTGACTATTCCTCCATCTAACTTTTAACATGGCCTCAATTTCTTTAAATGGCACATTCATCAAAAGAGGTGGTTTAAAAGGTCTTAACTCGTTTCCAGTTAATAAGTGCGAAATAATCCTTTGCTTTAAAGTCTATTTTTGGTACTTGAAAAATTCTTATTCTGATTATCCTCTGTTTTCATTTATAGCACAAATTAGTGTTTGTAGTGCTTAAGACCTTATATTCTCTCTGTTATCTGTGAGTATTGACAACAGCAAATTTTCAGTATGACAAAAGAAGCTATTTCTTTGAATAACAGTGTGTACTATATTTCTTAAATTGGGTTCCAAATATCTAAAAAATGAAATAAGTCTCCAAATATGCACCGCTCCTTCTGTTATGGAGGACTTTGTTTTGAAATGGAACCATACAGGTTGCATATACCTTCCTAATATATGTTGCAAGAATAATAAGTTTGTCAGATGGCTTTTCTGTGACTACATACAACTTTAAAATTCTACTTGCAATTGTTAGCCACCTTGAGTGAGCAACTGCACCAGGCTTTCTTATTGCCAGGTCAGAATAACATTCAACACGTGATATCGCTAGGCAAATATCATATAGATATTGCTGATTATTGCTGAGAACCATTCGATCTATATTATGTGGCATATTCTCCACACTTATTGGAGGAAAAGGAGCTACAGGTAACTCCTCGCAGGTTTCGATTGCTTTACCAATTGGTCGACAAAATTCTTTAGGACCAGTTGTTGCATCATTCAAAGAATTTAATAGATGACGGAGAGGTAACTCATTTGTTTGAAGCAAACGAATTCACCATTGTAATGGTCTATTGAGGCCAGTTCCATCAAGCGAATAATACTTCCCTTGTGCCCAGTATTAATATTTGTTCCATTGCATCCAATTATTGTTAGCCCATTTAATTACATATAATTTGATTAAAAAAAATTAAGTATTGCTTCTTCTATGGCTTTAGCTCCTCCTGTTGCAGCAGTAACATGTCCGATATACACAGAGTTAGGTTCGTTTACAAGAGTATAATGCTCCTCCTTCGTGGCCTTTGGGTAGTACTCTGTGTTCTTCTTAATTAGCACTTTTGTGTTGTCTTTTCTCCCATCGAAACATAATCCGTTTAAAAGAGATCAAGATACTGTTAACTTAGTAGACTCTGCAACTACATTTTAAAGCTTTTTACGCTGTCTACGATTTTTATTGTGATCTACTACATGCGAAGTCTCTTTTTCGTGTACAATTCAAATGTCTTGTAAAACGTACTGGCAAATGAAGCAGCTGCTCTATCTGAAATTGCGTATCTATCACATTGTCTTGCTAAGGTAGGGAAATCTAAACGATTTTACGATTGATATTCCAAGGTAATTACATCCGTATCTGTATACAAGGACGAAAGCATAGTGTTGAACTCAAGTAGCTCCATTGATTAAGTATGAGCAGCATCAGTTTTAGCCATTTTAAGTTTTATTCTTTTGTCTTCCATCTGTTTTCTTTTTTCCTTTTCTCTTTTTTTTTGGTCGTAATTATGTCCACTCCTCCAATAAACATTTTCCTTTCTAATCTTTGATCTTTTATAAACAATCGCTCAGCAAGTAGAATTTTCATGTCTTTTTTGGCATTCACATATATCGAAATTTGTACGCTTACAATATGTGATATTGAACAGACACGATATTTTTTCATTACGATAATTTTCCAATTTTTGTTGGTATTTTTATCATTCCTTCGCCCTATCCTCTACGTTTCTGCCTGTAAAATCGTTTCTGTAACACATTTTTAATTTTTAATTCGAAATTTGCATAAAAATCATTTTTTTGCAAATATTTAAGTGTCTTGGGGCACTGGAAGATATTACAGGCATGAAAGACTTCCGCTTTTTTGAATGTCTTTCAGGCTGTTTCTGAGATCGATGCAAAACCGTTGAGAAATCGTGACTGAAAAATGTGGGGGTGGGGTGGAAGCTATGTCTGAATCCGAAGCGAACGCCATTTTTTCTCCGTCACAAAGTAAACAGAGATGCATTCTCTGGGGTTTACGTGCCGTATCTATCACCTCAAGTGATTGGCACGCAGCGTAATGGAGGAAGGCGGAACTTCTCCCGTATAGCCGAATGACGACCGCTCTACAAGTAGGCCATGCCTTGCTGTTGAAATCGCACGTCAGTGAGCTGCTATCGCCGATGTTGAATCACGGGTTGAATGCTAACGGTTGTTATGCAAAGAACTTCTACTACTACTATCATTTGTCTTGTGTTTGGCGGATTGCACGTGTGATGCTGTATGTTTAGTGTTACGTTCGTCAATTGTAAAGATCAGCGTTTGTGAGTGTGACCAAGAACCAAAATGGAGCTTAACTTAAATGATGAACATAAAGTTCGTTCCTTAGATGCGAACGAAAAAAATAAATTTAAATTCGAATGGTTGAATAAATCTATGAAAATTAAACTGGCGGCAAAAGGTAACGATACGAACGTGGAAGAGATAGCTGTAAAAGTAGGAGATTCGATCAAGAAGATCGAAATAAGTGGAACTGTAAATTGCCAGCTTTGCTCTGATACCATTTATAACCAAGCATTCTAAACTTGAGGGATTATTTCATATTTATGTCCTTAATTTAATGCTTTTTAAAGAAAGTGTTGCAATTATTAAACAATCTTTAAGTTGCTGAACTCGAACATTATTCAAAATAAGTTAGTATACATGCATGAAGATTGTATGTTGGAATTTTTAACAACAGATCATAAACCTAAAATTATTGACATACATGAGATGAAGAAATCATTTCCTATATTTAAATACAGAATACAACAGCTGTTCTAGAATAATTAAATAAATTGCTTTTTCTATATGTATTTTAAGTAGTAACATCTTGTGCCTTTGCGTTTGTATATATATCGATTTTGTGGTGAATTTTGTATTCGCGTAGAGTTCAGCTTTTTTGAACAGCTTGCACTTTCATGCCTGATATTAAAAGAAGTTGAAAAAATTTTGCATGTATCCTAGTACACTTAAAAGACAACTTTTGCACCCTATGCCGATTATTTTATCCACACTTTGGATTTTCGATCCACCCTATTGTCCATATGAAAAATTTTAGTGCTGATAGTGAGATTACTGTACAAAGACATCAGTGGGAAAGAAAAAGTTAGGTAAGCAGGATGTGGGTGCAGATGCCAAAGCATGTAAAATTGCTTGTTTGTTATAAAAAATATGGAGAATATGTTTGAAAGAATCTTTATCAATTTTTTTTTATAATTCCTTTTTTCTGTATGATATCAAAATTTAAGAGAAGCTCTTGAAAAATTTCATTATTGTAGGCTATGTAAAATATTTTATTATGTAATGAAAAAAATAGTATATGTTTTATCAATCAGTTAGCCATCATGTGTTAGATCTGATGAATCTGATGGTGACAGTAAATTATTCAAAGCATAAAATGATTACAGCAGTAACTTTGACTCGTAATCTGTTGTGTTTTAGGACTTGCAATTAGTAGAGTGTTCAGGTTTCTGGTAGAAAGAGTTAAATCTACAGACAAGGCTAGAAAGTCCATCACAATTAATGTGAAACTTAATGGAAAGTATATGTATTTACTTTGTAAATGCATTATCATGGAAATTGAGCTATGTAAAGGTTTAAAGAAACAACTGAGGAAATATTTAAGTGAAAATTTCTCATGAAAAGTGTTATTCTGTTTTAAAATATATATAAATACCTTTTGGGTCATTCCATGTCAAGTGATCCAGAGCTGGTTGCTTGACCATTTTATAATCAAATGATTTTTTGTATGTTGATTCCTACATAATTAGAGAGTCCAAAAAGACTAATTTTAATTTTTTATCTTTTTCTGAATTCTGATGGCAGCCATTTTTGTTTTACAAAACAAGCCGATTTTTGCGTTTGTAGGGGTTTGCGTTAACTTATACTACTCGGAACTGGTGAACCTCAGGTTAATGAATAAAAACCAGTTTATTCAGGAAGATACAGCCTTTATTATCTCCAGTACACATTTAAGGAAAAATGTATCCCAAATAGCAAAAATCAGCTTAAAAGTTTGACTTTAAAAATGACAAATTTTCAATTTTTGAAGGCATATAATTCCCAAAAGGAATCTATTCTCCATATTACTTTTGTGGGGATGTGTAGCTACCTTAATGTACTGTATTTACAAAAAATTTCAACCCTGAGATTTGCTTCTTTTAAGAGCTACGGGCTTTCAAAATCCGAAAATTTCAAAAAAATCCAAATTTTGACACCTTATATCTTTGTTGGGGCAAAGTTTAAAAATCTGAAATTTTTACAGATAAACCCTCTATAGAGTATTATATTGCTGTAAAAATTTCATGTTTGATATTTATCTACAAGTCAAGTTAGAGGACTTTAAAAATCCCATAAAAAACGTATTTTTTACTGAAAATGACGGATCATAAATTTGACTAAGTACTATTTTTATCATTAATAAATTATAATATGATATAACTACTATTACCTGTTACATATAAACTTACCTTTTTTACATGAAGTAGCTTATGCACACTTTAAATATATAATGAAGTTGAAAAATTTGAATATGTTTCATGGTCACTTTAGGTTCCACAGTATAATTGAGGTTTCTCTATTCACTTATTTTATAACACAGTTTTTACTATGGTTACCATTGTTAAAACACTTTAAAACTTCAAATAAAAGTATCGATATATTATTTACAACTAACACTTCACAAAAGTATGGATATACTATACACGTGAGTCAGGTTTATCATTCTACCTTGGTTTGTATTCATTAAGGAGTTTTGATATTACTTCACTTAGTTTTGGGGAAATGTTATGTGTCCTTCCAGTAGTTGTAGTTCTAAGGCAATTAGCTTCCTTAAAACATTGTTCATAGGCACCCAAGTCAGGTCTTTCTCCTTTTTCTTAAAAGCTGTCCTTGGACCGACAGGGATGATAAAATGTTACAAGCACATCTTTAGTTATATCACTATCATTCAACTCTGCCAGCCACCATTGACCATCACATGCACATGCAATATAATCTCTTGTGTGAAGTGTTATTTGTACAGCTTTTGTAGTGGAATAAATTTCATATTCCGTAGCTTGTGAAGTAATGAAGCACTTCAGGTTACTCTGTGACACTGGAACAAAACAATGGAAACTCCTTGTGCCAGTAATTGCCACAGAGTTTTCAAATCGGTCAAGAAGTTTATAGCTATGATGTTGAATGATTTTTTCATCTTTTATGTAAGTGAAGGCGATTCCTTTTAAATGTTCATGACAAAATTCAAACATTTCTGCTGGTGTCAATATTTGGTTAGTGTACGGTCGCTGGAGACTTGCTTTGGTTTGTTGAAGTCTATCTATCACAAAAGTTTGTGAACAGGTCTGAACATCCACACATTTTGTTAAATAAGTATATTAGGTCTACAGCATTTTAAGAGATTATCTTATAAATAGAAACATGACATAATTTAATGTTATAACTTAACAGAATAAATACAAAGTAAAATTAATGCACCAAATGATGCATTAATTGAAAATATAAATGCCATAAGAATTCATTTGAATTGTAATTTTAATTACAAATATTACTTGAGGTCATATTATAATTTATTGATGATAAAAATAATATTTAGTCAAATTAATGCTTCGTCATTTTCAGGAAAAAATACGTTTTTTATGGGATTTTTAAAGTCCTATAACTTGACTTGTAGATAAATATCAAACCTGAAATTTTTACAGCAGTATAATACACTATAGAGGGTTTATCTGTAAAAATTTCAGATTTATAAACTTTGCCCCAACAAAGATATAAGGTGTCAGAATTTGGATTTTTTTGAAATTTTCAGATTTTGAAAGCCCGTAACTCTTAAAAGAAGCAAATCTCATTGTTGAAATTTTTAGGAAAGATAGTACATTAAGGTAGCTACACATCCCCATAAAAGTAATATCTAGAATAGATTTCCTTTGGGAATTATATGCCTTCAAAAATTGAAAATTTGTCATTTTTAAAGTCAAACTTTTAACCTGATTTTTGTAATTTGGGATAAAATTTTCCTTAAATGTGTACTGGAGATAATAAAGGCTGTATCTTCCTGAATAAACTGGTTTTTGTTTCATCAACCTCGGGTTCACCAGTTACGAGTAATAAAAGTTAACGCAAACCCCTATAAAAGCAAAAATCAGCGTGTTTTGTAAAACAAAAATGGCTGCCATCAGAATTCAGAAAAAGATAAAAAATTAAAATTAGTCTTTTTGGACCCTCTAATTATGTAGGAATCAACATACAAAAAATCATTTGATTATAAAATGGTCAAGCAACCAATTATTTTTTTTCTGGATCACTTGACATGGAATGATCCTTTTATGTTTTTTTTTTTTAAATTTGCTGTTCAGTTTTCTTAGTTTTTGTCTACTGCTGCTCATCAGTCAGTATTTAATATATTTCAATAGAAAAAAGTAAACATATTTCTAAAAGACTTCAGTGTATTATGGTCATCATATCTTCTCCATTGAAATGTTGATCATATAGCAAAATACCATGTTGAATGCTGTTGGGACTGTGGGATAGATTCATTTTATTTTATAAAAACCATATTCAAACGACAATAATTGTCTTTGAACTTTAAAGTTAGTTTTTTGCATTTTTTGTTACTTAAATAATTTTAAAAGTCTTGTTTTATTATTATGATTTAACAATTTGTGCTCCATTTCTCTTGGAACAGATTATGTGAGATGCATTTTAACCCTTCTTTGCATGATTTTTTCTTTATTGGTGAAATAAATCAAGGTGATATAATTCATGTTCAAAATTAAAGGAAAAATGGTTAAAAAAATCTTAGTATATATTTATAGTATAAATTTAGCAAAAAACAATATGATGGAAATTTTTATCATCATGCAAAGTTAGACTAAACGCAAACTTTTTCAGAAATTGCTCTAAAAATAACAGAAACACATGTTACAAACCTTTCATCCACATCACTTTTTTAGCAATAGAAACTCAAAATATAATAAAACAAAATTAAAAACGAAATCATATGTTTATTGCAACTACAACAAACAGCGGAATGACAACTTCAAGCTTGTTTTACTGATAGTGACACTTGCTTATTTTTGACAGCTATGTTTTTTTTTTTATGCAATGGACGTTAAAAAGATATCCAGACACGATCAACTTAAAGTGAACTTGTTCTTTTATATAATTTTTGGGCATTCAATGTTATGATGGAAATTTCCACCATCATGCAAAGAAGGGTTAAGTGTCATTATGAAGTTTTATTAATACTGATAGGTGACAAAATTTTCCATCTTGTTAATTTTTTTTTTCTATTTCAGATCAAATAACTGGGAAGAGAAGTTGCATGAACTGTTCAATGACAATTGTGAGGATGAAGAAAATCCTTTGGAAAATAATGCTTTTGCTTTTCTGTCTCCTCGCTCAAAAGTTGAAGTTCTCTTAAAATTATGTGAATTTCGTATTGATGCCAATGGTGTCCTGGAAGCAATTAAAGTATTATATTTATGCTGTATTTATTATTGCTTATTCATGATGCCATTTCTTGCTAATATTTATTATGTTTGTAAATGCTTGAACAATTTGTTCATCTATTAAGTTTTCTTAGTCTAGTAATTTTTAATTATCATGACTTCAGTGACGGTTTGTGAGCTCAGAAACTAGGAGGATTGCAAGAAAAAGTTTATCAAGAGAATACAATTTTAAAAGCTATTTTATCTCCAAATAGGCCAACTTTTTTAATTGTGATGTGAAGTTTCCTGCTTTTCAAAAACAGTAAATAACCAGTATATGACATTTTCTTTTAGTTTTACTAACAAAAATTAAAGTGAATGTTGTGATGATTCCTCTGACGAAAAAAAAAAGTCGGAGCTCCACATATACATTTCCCTCCTTGCCCAGTTCAGTCGATAACACTCTTTCAAAAATGAATATCAAATAACTCGTATACAGAAAATTTATTTTTGAGCTAAAACATACTAAATACATTTTTTACTAAAATGCTCTAAAGATTTGAAAGTTTTAGAATAGTATTATTCGCTTTGAATCTATTGTCGCAACACGAACCGAAACTCATAAACATCCAATGAGATTGCAACTTGTGTGAGAGTGAGGAAAAAAAGGAAAATATATTAAAAAGAGCACCTTTCTTTCATTCAGTTATCTCCGTGCCAGCCAAAGCTGTGTTGACTTTCAGCCCATAGCCCGTCTATACTAAAGGAAGAAAGAGTTGCTTTTTCATTCCGGATTTTCTGTTCAGTGAACGGATTTCGGGGGGGCAGATTATTTTGCAACTTGGACCTGTGTCTCTCTTCGTTTGGATTCATTTTATGCCTTTTTTAAAATTTTTTATTACTTTTTTTTGCATTTTCGTAAGTCATGAGTGTGAGAGTGGAAGGAAGCAAATAAGATTCAAAACGAAAAATACAACTTTAAAAAAATAATTTCAGTGGGTGCTACAGCTCTGTATCCCTAATGGATGAGCCTCCACTGCATGACTTAGTTCTTTAAGCTGACTTGTTATTTAGGAATTATTTTCCATTCATGAATTTGAAAGTTATATTAGCAATGTAAAAATTTAGGAATTCAACTGAAAATTAAATCAAGAGTAAAATTAAGATTAATATTTGTGAAAAATGACTATTAGTTTGATTTTGAAAAATATTTCAATCTGTTTTTCATGTATTTTGATTATTTAAAGTAACTATTGATAGTTGCCTAGTCTGTGTCAAATTTTTCGAATTCACTTGGAAAACTTTGATATTTTTGGAAATTGTTTGAATGAAAGCTTACATTTGTACTGCAATAGTGTTATCCAGTACAACAACTGGTTCAGATGTATATTTGGCTAATTTTCAAAGATAAGTCTTTATTTTGGCAACATTTGTAGAAATGTAAAATGTTTGGTAATTTGCATAATCTTTCTATTTTGAAGTATTAGATTGTTATTGAGAAAGGATTTATGATTAAAAAATGTCTTATCTCCAATATCGCATATGCTGATAAGTCATAGTCAATGTTTTGCTGTTTCTTATAGGCTTATAAAGGTGTCCAAAAGGTCGTTTATAAACTTTAAGTGTAGGTTAGGCATACAGAAGCAAATCATTTTTGCAATAGAACATGAGGTCTGAAACACAAAGATTACAACAAGAAACTCAATGCCAGTGATTTAAACAAGTAATATAAAAAAAAAGTTTTAAAGTCAATTCCTACTTACAAGACCAAATTTTTTGAAGATTACAATATAAATTCAATTTTATATGCAAGAAAAGAAAAATGAGAATTTTCCACAAAAAATAGTAATCACAAGTACAACATTCATTCCTGCGAGACTGGTTATTTTAAAATTTTTACGATTCAGATGCTGTTTCTTTGCTTTATGTATCTGTCTATCTTTATATTATTTAAACAGCAATTTGCTGAATAAAATTCCTCATCAACACACGAAATCAATTCATCCAGTGTCAGAGACACATGGCAAAACACAACTCTGCCTGTCAATTCACATCCAACTGCATGTTGCCATGCATTGTGCAATGCCATATTCCATATTGTTACAAAGCTATAAAGTGGTTTCCCTGAGCTCCTAACCTTGGTGACAAACTTGGCGATAAATTTGGAGTCCTTGACAATAAATGTGGCGACCTTGGCGACAAATTTGGTGATTTAGCGGCAAAGTTGCGTGGCTCTAATAAATAAAATTAATTAATTCAATTTAATTAATGAATTAATATTTGAAAAAACTGTATTAACATCAAGTGTCATCCACTACAACTTTTAAAAATGTATTTTAACCTGAGTAGATGAATAAAAAGTATTTTATTAATGATTGAAAATTTGAACAAGATATATAGGTATATATATATAGATACAAGATATATATATATATATAGGGAGAGTGTGAACTAATAGTAGGAATTGAAATAAAAGAAAAGGACAGACACATCAGATAAAATATACAACACAGATCTAATGGAAGACATACAGGGTGGTTGTAAAAAAACTTTGCCGATATATGTCTCCCTAGAGAGCATACCATTCAATTGAACGGAATAAAATTTTGAATGCAGGTGTTATACGGTATGTGCTCAAGAACGATGTGCAAAATAATAATCCAGCTCTGACAGTTACAGTGAAAATATTTTTAAATTTTCAAATAGCAACACCCACTTTTTTCCCCACAGAAATGTGATCCTTGCATTGAAAAACTTAAAATGGTGTTGGAACAAGATTTTTAGCGCAAAAAATGGCGGTGCTAGGTAGAGACAAAAAAGTGGGAAAAGTAGAGCTTTACTACTGCTTCTCTGTCTTTTATTGATTGTTTCCACTTTTTTTTATCTCTACCTAGTGCCACCATTTTTTGCACTAAAAGTGCTGTTCCAATTCGATTTTAAGTTTTTCAATATGAGGATCACGTTTCTGTGAAAAAAGTGTTGCTATTTGAAAATTTTGAAACTTTTTCACCGCAACTGTGAGAGCTGGACTATTGTTTTGCACATCATTCTTGAATGCATACTGCATAATACCTGCATTCAAAATTTTATTCCATTCCCTCAAATGGTATGGTCTCTAGGGGGTCATATATCGGCAAAGTTTTTTTTATAACCAGCCTGTATTTACAATAACACAGCAATCCAGTTGCATGAATAACAATGTGTGAAACATGTATCGCTGCAGTTGATAAGTCATTTGACCACATACTTTAAATACTCCAAAGACTTGTTGTTGATACTGCATCCTACTTACCATTATTGTATCTGTTAGGCTGCATGCGACTTGTATTTTCCCCTGTAGTGGCCCTGCCTTTGCGTTTCTGACTCCATGTCCTGTAGCAAAAATGATTTTTTTTCTGTATACCTGACACATCCTTAAAGTTTGTGATAAAACCTTTCGGCTCACCCTATATAATGGTGTTTTTTATTGAAATTAATTGTGACATATATACTAGACAAGAGCATGCCCTTTACTCCAAGTCCAAATTACTCTGACTAAACTGTTCTCACAGTTTTTCTTGTGGTATTCAATGGTTAAGAAAAAAAAAAGAAAATTAGTTACCGGGAAATTTTAACATAATTGTTGTAATATATGTAGAAGAATTTGAATTTTTATTGAATAGGATAATTATTGAATCCTGAATGATCTTTTTGCTTGGTGGTTATTTGTTCTTCCAGTATTATAATGAATATGTTCTTCCTTTGTATTAAGGTAATCATCTCCAATTAGGATATGGTTTTTAAGACTTTTACTTTTCTACTACTGACCTAATTTTATTTCATAATGCATATTATAAAATAAAATTAGGTTATCATGGTTATGCGTTTTTCTACTTGTATTGGAATGCTCATTCTTATTTAATTAGTATGGTTATGTGCAATGATAGCCAAGATTTCAGTTAAACTTTATTTTATCATATTGCTGATTTAAAAGTTTGTAAATTGGTTTCTATTAAGTAATCTTTTTTGCATAATATGTGTGTATGAGATGATTGCAAACCTTTTCTTGCTAACTTTTATAATACTTCGAGTTTATATATTCTAAAAATTGTGTGGCATTTAGTGCAATTTTTTACTTTTCTATATCTTTGAGATGTTTTTTTTGTTTAAATATTTTTTTTTATTAGGATATTCCATCAGAAGACATGCAAGCCAACTGTATTGGAAAAGATAGCCAGAATAATTTATATTGGTATTTCTGTGATGAACGTTTATACAAAGAAGACCCATCTGTCAAAGCTAAGAAATCAGGGTAAATGCTCAAGACTTACTATACACTTTTATGGATGAAAATATTTGTATGATAAGAATGGTTACATAGGTTTGACTATTTTTCACTTGAAATAGTTTAGGTTAAAACACATGTTAATTATTTTACTGTTAAAATAAGTAATAAGAAAATAAAGGTATAAATACTTTATATTTTAAAAGTGGACAAAAAGTACTCATTGCAATTGAGTAGTGCTATTTTAATTTAAAATGGGAATCCATCTATGATCAATTTTGTGGATCAATTGTTTGATTTGTTTTACTTTTTTGTTAATTGGCTTTTATAACTTGTCATTGAATGCATCATTTTAAACTTGTCTTCAAAACCAATGTTAAAATCATAACTCATTGTTAATAAAGTTCTTTAAGCAAATATTTTCTTGTAGAAAAGACATTTATATTTTGAAAATATATCTGGGTTTTTTTTGGTGGGGGGATTGAATTGGGAGTAAATTTTGAGTAAATTTAGGGAACTTGTTCAACAGTGTGTCATAAAGAACTCTTTTCAAGGTATTTTCAATCTCTCATATATCTGGTTTAAAATGTATTTAGTTTAACAGTGTTTTAATTTTTTAACAGTTGGCATGATTTTGATGAAAATTTAAATAAAAATTATTCACACACCACCAGATCATAATTTGGGTCACATCTATATTTCAAATAAAGTAAAAAAAAAAATTGGTGTGAAAATAACAAATTTTTTTTCTGCAGCTCTCTAAATTAGAGTGCTGCGTTTGGACATTAATAATAATGTTGTGGGAAATAAAATAAGCTTAATTTAGAAAAGACAACGATTTATTTACACAGCCAAACATGAATTAAATCTTTTGAAGTAATGGCAAAAGAATTCGCTCACGAGATTGATATCTTCTTCTCGTGGTTACAAAAATTATCACATGTTCACAACTGCTTAGTTGTTTATCCGCCGCACACTCCCCTCTCAGTGCTGATGACAACAACCTCAAGAACTTTTTCGTTATTACAAAATATATTAATTTTATATCTTTTGTAAATGTAGTATCACTTCAAAAGTATAAATGTAATATCACTGAAATTGTTTCAAATTAGTTTGCCTAGGTAAAATATTTTACCTAGGTATCTAAATCTAATATACTATTTTGGTGAACTTTTCTTTTAACTGGTTTTCAAAATATATTTCTATAATTGCACTATCTTGAATAATTTGTAAGTAATTTGTTTACTTTTAATAAATTTTATTTTCACCCTTTCTCTTTTTTTTTGTATGTAAATCTGTATTCCATGTCATAATATTAAAGTTAGTACAATGCCTCTTTCAAACAGCATTTTTTAATTGATTTTTTGAGGATTTTTTTATTTTAATTATTCCTTAATTTTACAAATTATCATTCTGCATCAGGTTTATACTGCCGAATAATTTATTAGCTTTCCATGAAAACAGAAAGTGTAATTGAAGATGAAATTTATTTTCTGGTTGAAACTTGCAAGGCAAAAAAATGTCTTTGTTGCTTTGTAAATAAATGCTCCTGGAAAACATATTTTTGTATTATAGAAGAATTTAAAAAAAAAAAAATGCTTATGGGAAGTGACACAATTTTGTGCTTTCATGGTATTTTAAAACAATATTTACTGTGTTAAAATTGATACTGAAAATAATAATGAGAAAACATCAGGTAAATTCATACAAAGGAAAAAGAAAGTCAAGCAAATGAAAATATATCTTGTTTTATTCAATAAAAGATATATTGAATAGTTTTAACCCTTCTTCTCTTGTAAATTCCATTTTAACGTTCCAGCGGGCGCACTATAATTTTTTACACGAGTGGACGCGGTATAATTTTTTACACAAGTGGGCCTGTGTCGTACTTTTTATGACACTATAATTTTCTTCATTTTTACCATGGCAGTTTTAAGTTATTTCTTAATAGTAATAAGAGACACGTCAGAAAAGCAAATCTTTTCATCTAGAGTGAAAGTTAATTTTAATATTATTTACAAAATCTAAAATTATACTGAAATCGGAGAAAGTAATGAGATTTAGTAATATTATTTTATAAAAATGTATTAAGGAATATATGATAAAGATTGTAATGCAAACTAAGATTTTACAACAAACTTATTTCTTAGTTTCTAATCATTGTTCTTGCATTTGGAACATTGAACTTTTGCTCGAGAGTGACGCTTACAAGTATAATATATATTGCACCTACTGCATTTCTTGGATTTTGGTGATCATTTTCTTTCTTGAAAGCAAAAAGCTCTTCTTCTCAATGCTGGTTGTTGTGTACTTGCTTTTTAGGGTTGTGATGCATAATTTAGACTTAAAGACATGGTAATGTCATATGGCGATCATCAGATTTTTTGGGCTCGAGTAGCGAGGTGTTTTTTCATAAGAGTAAGGACTAAGTTTGTCAAGAACATTCTTTGGCTGGTGGAGTATTAGCTGGCTTATTAAATATTTTTGACAATGTAAATTGAAATTTTAAATTGCTGTAATGCGCACTGGATTTATAATTACCAAACTGAAACAATAAGACGTGAAAAGAATTATCAAATTACATAAGCAGGCATGTGGCATAAAGTTTATGACAGAAGCATAAAACAGCATGAAGTCACCTTGTAACTCGGATAAACCCATTTAATCCTGAAGAGACGGGGGTCTTGAAGAAATAGCAATGACCTTCAGACAGTTTTGACTCCAAATGTGAGAACACGGTATGAAAAATCCCATTTGTCTTAAAATTTGCGTAGGTGTGCCCGCTGGAAGGTTAAGTAGGAAATTTTTTTAACATTTTTACTTATAATTTTTTATATGAGGTTTGAAATTTCTTGTCTTTAGGAAATCTGAACCACAGTCTGGGAAAGGAAAAAACACTAAAATTAGTACTGCCAAAAAGTAAGTTTTAAAGAGTTAAAATCTTTTTAATTTTAATAAGAAGTAATTCAATTTTATTTCTGATGAATAAATTTTCTTATTATTGTGTTGAAATTGTAGATGTTGATTGTAGTTAAGTTTTCAACTCAGTGTTGTTTTCATTGTTCAATCTGTTGTAGATCAACTAGAGAAAGAAAATCCAAGTCGGATGACAGTAATAAATCTTGGTCTATTGTTTGTCATAATTTAAGTGACTGGGAAATACTTGTGAAAAATTTTTCTAAAAGCAGATATAAACAAGAGAAAGAATTGGCAAAAGAAATGAAGGAAAAATATTTACCTCTTCTCACAGAAGCCGTTGCAGAAAAGGTAAGTTTACTTATCTACCATTTTAAATATATCTATTTTAATTTATGAAGAATCATCATCATACAAAGTTAATTAAATGGTTAACTATATAAGTAGTAGAAATCCTTAAAAATAAGTTACTAAAACCAGACACTGAAATTTTATGAAACATTATAATTTTTTCTTAAACTAATGACATCAATCTCGTAACAATATGGAATTTTTGCCTCTTTTTACAATGCTTTAGTAATTTACATGTAAATCTTAGTGACTTATATATTTACATTGTGTATCTCATGTTTATGTGCTTTTTTGATTTGTGATTTTGTACTGATTCTTTTTTAAAATGTTTTAAAAAAGAATAAGTTGTTTAACTTTTGGTGGAGTTGGAGTTTGTGCCGATTCTTTTAAAAATGGAATAATTTTACATCAATCCTGTAACAGTATGGAAGTTTTTTAAATTTTGGCCTCTTTTTCTCAATTCTTTAGTAATTTACATATTATTTATTTTAGTGATTTATCTATATTGCATTATTTATTTCATGTGCTCTTTGCCTTTTGGTTTGTGATAGAGTTTGAGTTGATCCTTTTTAAAAATATAATAATTTTTCTAATAGCAACTTTGGATTTATGTATCGCTTTAAGAGGTAACACAGTTGTGGGAAGAATAATTAATGCTGAAAATTGAGCTTTTTGCTAGTTAATATCTCTCATTTATTTATCTAGGATCGATTACTAAGAAAGAGATTTTTAGAATTAGCACCCAAAAGAATCTCGCAAAGGTTATCCAAAGTGCAAGCACAAAAGAAAATGGAAGTAAGTGCCTGTTTGCATATTTTTTTTATTGTTATTGTAATAGCTGGTTTGATGGAGTTGGGAGTCCATGCAGTTTCTTAAAATTTATTTTTATTTAAAATTAATATTTTATTTTAAAAATTTATATTATACCAATATTTTTTTTGAAAATATGTTTGTGCCAAATTTAGAAACTTTAGATTCAGGGGTTTGTCAAGTAGAGTGTCAATTGACACACACATGCATTTGGTTTTATTATTAGAGATCAGTGTGTTTTATTGATAGAGGCAAAATTTACTCTTCGTAGCACAAATTATATAAAGAGAGTGATTTTCACTGTATTATATTATCTGCCTTCTTTAGTTTTCCATGGTTACATAGAATAGATCATTGACTGTAGTACAGGTAAACTTTGAAGTTTGGCCAGATTTTGCTAATTTTTACGGAATCTGACACTTTAAAACGTAAAAATTGCTTATCTGCATGAAAATAATGATGTGCATTTTAACATTAGAATTAAACATGTTCATTTTTTATATCAATTTAGTAGGAAAATGAATTTTAAGTGATATTTAAAGAAACAAATTGCTCAAGATGTGGAGAAATATTTAGCTCGACTTGAATGCTGTTTTTATTAGCTTATGGGTACTTTTCTTTGTGGGAGGCAACAGTTTTTTCTCTCAATTTAATTAAAATATTTATAATTTTTGTTAGATATTGTTATATTTTAAGTTTTTTACTATTCAATTTTGGTTGATGTATGAAACATTTTGTGGAGCAAAAATGTGTATTTTTTATTTGATAATGAATGCCCATACTGACCTACTTGCCTATGAAAGTATATGATCATTAATAATCAGTGATGATAATTAAGCCTACTTAAGCAACTCCCCAAAAATCCATCGTCAAAATATTTTAAATTGACAAGCTTGCAGTTGGTAAGTGTTTGCAATGGAAGGCCTATTATGACACTGCTGTGTCAGTAGTTACTGTTATTATCAGTTAAATACATACATGCATTTTTCTGGGACTCGGGTCTATCCCAAACATTTGAAATTCTAAGTGTAATATTGCTGTTAATAGTTTCAGGTACAAGCTGTTTTTTAAATAATGATAAGCAGCAATGTATTATTGATGTTCATATACTTTTTTTTTGTAAAACTTTTCTGAATGCATCAAAAATTTTCTGAGTTTCTTGACGGTAAATTTATTTTAGAGAACACTAGCAGTATGTGCACTGTGTTGCCCGTGGAATCGGGACTTCAACAAAATGAAAATGCCCACAATGACATGAAAAAGTTCTAAAAAGAAAAGATACACATTATTGATTTTTCTGCTTATTTTTCTTCGCGATAATAACATTTCAAGTGTAGAAAAGCAATACAGAGTGCGTTAATCCAAAACAATATTAAAAAATTGCAATGTGAAAATGATTATTATACAGCAAGCAAAATATAAAATCGAATCCGAAAATAATAATCGAAGTCATTCAATTGAAGGTTATGACTTCACCTGCTCTCTGCCCTGTCAGCCAATGGAAATTGCCAACAATATTCCAGATAAGTGTTGCGGGAGGAAGCTTGCTAGAGGAAAAATATCTTTTATAAACTGACCAGGAAAAAATTAATTTAAAAAAACGGGAAAAGATATTTGAACTGTTCTTGTTTTAAATCCGACAGTACCATTGCAGTTATAAGCTGAAAAAAAAAATTGAAAATAATAGTGTTATTAGAATGTTGGATGCAGCAAATTTAAAAACAAAAATAAAATTTTGATGGCAAAACTGCCTATTTTTTAAAAATTTCTCAAAATTCAGTAAATTACATTAGAAATTCAAAATTAGCTTCATTAGAACGGAAATCGTGTGCTCTTTTCGATGGTTTTTTCTATTTTTTCGTGCAATTATTCAAAACCATTCTATTGAGAAATTAGTGTGAAAAATCAAACAAAACAACACAAAACATTAAATAAAAAATTTTCTAGATTAAATTTTAAAATTCCGGCTTTGAGGTGCATTGAGTCACCATTAAGACTACCTGCATGCTAAATTTTAAGGCTGAAAGTGTGATAGATTCATCTGGACATCACACACACATACAAACATTGCCTTTTATAAGTATTGATGGTAGATTTTGCCTGAGAAATCATCGAATTTTATTTTTTAAATGCAGGAACAAATGGTTGCAGAAGCTAATGAAAAGCGACAAATAGAAATGGAGCAAGAACGAATTAAAAAAGAGGCCCAGAAAAAAAAACAAGAAATAGAGGATCGTGGGAAAAGAGCTGAAGCCAGGGAAAAGAAAATTCAAGGTAAATTCTTTCACCTCTAAATTTTTATTATTATTATTATTTATATGGGATTATTAAGGTGTATAATTCATTTATTTCCTAAGATATGAAGATATTTCATAAAATAACACAAGAAACCAGTTAATATGTTTAATAAATTAATAATTCAAACCATTCATTCATCATATATTAACAGTTAGATTGTGAAATGAAAATACAACTTTCTTCATGGCTAAGCAAAGAAATGTCCTCTTCCATATTACATTTTCTTAGTAGATTCAAATCTTTTTAATTGTGTCTTAAAAACTTAAAGGACTCATTGTTCAAATCAACTTAATATTTTGTACTGTAATGTGAGAAATTTAATTAAATTAATGCAATTATGCAACTTAAAAAAATAAAAAAACTTAAGATAAATTATAATTGTTAAGTTAACAACAAGAAAAAAACACCCCTTATTTTTTTAATTCTTATTATTATATGTTTTAATGGGGGTGTAGCTCATTATTCTATGAAATAACAGTTAAATCATTGAATGCAACCATATTTTATGCTTTAACCGATTTCGGGAAGTAGCTAGGCATTGTGTGAAATATCAGATTGTATACTTTTACTCTGTAACATGTATATGTTTTTGCATGGTCAAGTTATTTTTTAAATGTCTTGGAAAAACTATCGAGTTTATTATAGAATATAAGGAAACTTCAATTTTCATTGCTATTCACTTAATTTTACCATTTGTTTTAAATGCGAAATCCTTCTTAATATGCTAGGTAAAATTTATGCTTGAGACATTATGTCTGACAATAATTCAGTTTTGATTCAGACTTATAATTGGAAACATAAGCATCAAAGAGAATTATGTGCTTCCAATCATATTTTGTTATTGAGATATTTATGAAATTAGTGGAATTTCAACATTAAAAATAAGTTTAACAAGAATACATGACATTATGTATATCAGAATAGTTTATAGACAGTAACAAAACATTTTATTAGCATTAATTTATTCTATATTATTTTTAGAACATTTAACACAAGCAAGAATAACACCATGTGAAATTCTTGAATAACTTATGGGGCATTTAAAAAATATACCATCCAGTTTATTCATTAAGAAAAACAACAAATAATGTATAAGTTGTAATACATAAAATTTTAAAAATGCGTAAGATATAAAAATATTGTACTGCCACTCATGTAAACTGATAATGCTTATAAATCTATAAACTGTACCTGTAGTGGTGGTTTTGGAGAGCTTTCTAACATTACATGTTCGTCCAGTAAAAAATGGTTTCACACCCATTAAGATAAATTTGTTTGTTTAGGCACTTAAAAAAAAAAAACAAACTTAAACCTTGGGCAGTGAGATGCATCGGATGACATTAGATTTTCAACCTTGAACTCTTGGTCACATTCTAAAGATATTGGGATCTTCAATAAGTTCTTGCTGTTTTGAAACAGAAGGCGCTACCAGAATTGCATGCTTGTAATTTAAGATGATGATGATAGAAGTATTATAAGCAAGTTTGAAATTCAGTGTATATCATTTTGCAGAAGTGTAAACAACTTTTTTTCATAGTGTTAAACATGTCAAATTTCGTGCCAAAGAAAGGGTATTTGCGGGGAATTTTACTGCTCTACTTTATTTTAAAAAATCCTGCAGCTGAAGCTCACAGAATTCTTGTTGAGACTTCTAGCGACCATGCTGTGTCGAAAACAACATGCAGAAATTGGTTTTCAAAAATAATGATGTTGAAGATGAAGAGAAATGCTTCAGAAGAATTGAAACCATTACTCCATGAAGAATCATGACAGACTCTAGCTGAACTTGCAGAATCATTAGGAGTTGATCACACAACAAGTTTGAAATGTTTGAAAGCATTAGGAATGATTCAGAAGCTGGGATTCAAAAGCACTATCATTGGGTGCAGTACCAGTTCAAGCCAAGAAACATTGGACAGCATCTTTTCATTTGTGATCAGCTGCTTCAATGGCAGAAAAGGAAAGTTTTTTGCATCGTATCGTGATTGGCGATGACAAATGGATACACTATGATAACCCTAAGCGTAGAAAATCATGGGGTAAGCTCTTCCATGCATCAACATCGTCGGCAAAGCCAAATATCCATGGTTCTAAGCTTTTGCTCTGCATTTGGTGGGATCAGATGGGTGTAGTTTATTTTGAGGTGCTCAAATCGAGTGAAACCATCATGGGAGATTGCTGTAGACTAAAATTAATGCGTTTGAGCTGAGCATTGAAGGAATTATTGCTGCTTTACGAGCAGAAACACGACAATTTGATT
This sequence comes from Araneus ventricosus, assembly GCA_013235015.1. Lineage (NCBI taxonomy): Eukaryota > Metazoa > Arthropoda > Arachnida > Araneae > Araneidae > Araneus > Araneus ventricosus. The sequence continues at coordinate 33,513 of BGPR01006571.1, read as the reverse complement.
TTGCAGCATGACAATTCTCGGCCACATGTTGCAAAACCAAGGAAAACCTACTTGGGTATGGGAAGTCCTACACCACCCGCCGTATTCACCAGACATTGCTCCTTCTGATTATAACCTGCTCCTATCGATGGCCCTTGGCCTGTCTGAGCAGCACTTCCATTCTTATGAAGATGCAAAAAAATGGGTCAACTCTAGGATAGCATCAAAAGACTTGTCATTTTGTGAGTTGGAATTCAAATGCTGCCAGAAAGATGGGGAAAAGTAATGGCCTAGTGATGGACAATACTTTCAGTGGCATGTTCTTAAATGAATTCTTTTAAATAGAGCATTAATTTTCACAAAAAACTACGAAAACTTATTCAACATTCAATAAAATCAGTTTCATACATCAAAATACACACAAATATTTGCAAATTGATTATTTCTTTTGAATCACAAATATAAAAGGTTATCTTTGGATGGTGTTTTGATTTAAAAAAATTCTTATTCTAAAAATTCTTGTTAAAAGATAGTCTAAATATTTGCAATATTAAAGACACAACTATATTAAAAGGTACTGCAAAGTTTGAAGTAAACAAACAAATAAAAAAAAAAGACCCAAGTGAAAAATATTTTTGTAGATAAGAAAATAACGAATAACAATGTTGCCAATCTAACAATTATGATTTTCATATTAAATTGCTTCATCATATTGTAGCATTTTTTTTTGTGTGTGATTCAACAGAACTTGTAAAAAGTTTTATGTCTATGTACTTCATTTTATGGTGCTTTCAGTTATACGATTATTGTTAAATGATTTTATTTTATTTTAATTTACATACACCATTTATTAAATCATAATAAAGTATCACTTCATCACTGACACATTCAGTGTTGTTATTAAATGGATGTTAACATTTTTTAAATTATAGAGACATAAATTTTAAATGCATGTAAAAATATTATACTAAATTGAAAATTTATTCCTTTATTTTTTCAATATTTTTTTTTCTTGTTAGAACGACTATGGCGTGCACAACAGCGTGACTTGATGCGTGGTGCAGATGTTGATGATTTTAGTTCAGATGAAGATAAGAGAACTAACACAAGATCAAGAAATGTACAAAAGCAAACTCCCGGTGATGATGAAAATGAAGAGAGTTCAGAAGGCGCTTCTGATGATGAGGAGGATGACGCTAGTCAATCAGAATCTGAAAATGAGCAGTCTGCAAAGAGGCATTCCAGTAATAGTGAAAGTGAAATCAGTGATAGTGATGAGGAATCTAATAACTCAGCATCAGTAAAAAAGGTATATACTAGTAACGGAAGTTCAGTTTCCCCAAATCGTGCTGAACAGAACAGTTTTGGAAGATCTAGTGTTATACATAACTCGTACGGTGTATCTAAATGGAATGTTCAGGGTGATTCTAAAGGACAAAAGATACATATTTTGCGATATGCTTATGATGGGTCACCCAGTAATAAGTAAGTTCACTGTTTTATTCTTTAATTATACTTTTTTCTGTTTTTTGCATTTCAGTAACTTTTTATGTTTCTTTAATTAAGCAATGAAATAATAATTGTATATACAGATTAAATTTTGTAAAATGCAGTAAAACTTCTCTAAGCAGCTGTTTCTGCATAGCAGTTACTCCTTTCAATGGCCACTTCTGTTTCACACAAAATTTTTGGCCCATCAACATAATGTTAAGCTGGACATTCACGGGAACGCTGTTCCACACAATTTTGAGGACTTTGCTGAAGAGGTTCCAATTTTAAGTGGAATACATTTAGAAACAAAGTAAGACAAAAAAGAAAAAAAAAAGGAAAATGAAAGAAATTATCAAACAAAAAGCTATTGGAGAACATTATGTTTATAGCACGCAAAATGCTGCGGCTTGCCCCCCCCCCCCCAAAAAAATGAAAACAAAATTTTAAAAGCAGTGAACAACTAAGCATTTCTTTATTTCCTTTAAAACCTTTGGAAAAAGGGAAAAGTGAAGTGAGTCTGCAGACTTTGTCAAGAGTCGCCTGCAAGCAGGAATTTATTTGCCCACGCTGGCACAGCCTACTCGAAGGGTGTAGGGCACTGACCCAGACGGCGGGGAGTACAAAATAACAGAAAGAAAAAACATTACATCAAATTACAAAACATTGCAACGAAACTGAATTACACTGTATGCAAAAAAGCAAAAACAAAAGCAAAAGTTCTGAACAACTAAACAGAAGACAAAGGAAGTGACAAAAAAGTTCATGAAACAACATCAAATAGGGAAACAAAAGACAAATAAGAATTTAAACAAAAATCTTAGGATATTAAAGCACATTACAGCATGTGTGGCAATTCAATAGAACACATTTAAAATTTTATATTCCATGAAGAAATCAGAAAATACACAACTGTTAAAGAAACATTGATATATTTTTTGACAATGTTTCATCAGTGGGTCGGACCACGCAAACTGCAAACCCATCACATATGGGCACTCTGATCCCTTACGGCTGCTGCACCTACTCCTCCCCTCACTTTTAAAACTGGTCCTCCCATTCTGATTTCCTCAGACTGACCCTCACCCCCACAAATCCTGCTAAGGGTGGTTTTTGCTTTTGTGAGAGAGGCATGCTCTCTTTCTTGTGGATCGTATTTCAGTTTTGTGACTGAATGCACCAAATGGAAAACAAACAACATTGGATTTCCAAACTTTTCCTGGGTCTACGCCAATTCTCATCAGATTTTTGCTTTTACAAAGGTCTTTGGAACAACGTCGCCAAATGGAGTGGAGTGGCCTTCTCATGAATGTCCCGCTCTAAAATAACATCTAGGAACAGCTACTCGTACCCCTCTGAGCGTCTGGGTTTTTCACCCAATCAACTGCAATGGAATACAAGGAAAGAAAGAACAAAAAAGTTCATCACGCAAGAACAACATTGGAAATCGGATCGAAATTATTCATTCTTTTCAAATGGGAACAGAAAAGTGAAATTCAGTCTCTAACGGGGTTGAGTATTCAAGAGTTCATTTATATTTTCATACGCTGATTCAGACTCTGACAGAAGCTGCTGATATGAGTAAAATGTTAGAGATCTTGAATGCATAAAAATGGAATATTCAACATACTCGTTCTTTTTTTCCTTTTCTTCCAAAATGAAACAAGTTGCATATTAATATCAGTCTGTGTACTAAATAAAATTTATGAAATTTTCAACTGTAACAATAGTAGTATACCTTTTACAGAAATATTTTTCAGAGTGTGAAATCTGCTTGGTGTACAGCTTAGTATGCAAGTAATGGAGGATTCGAAGACAAGTGTCTTGAATTAGCATTTTCAAGCAACTTCAATTTCTTAATAAAATTGAGAATTTTGAATAATTTTAAGTGAAAGTTTTGTTAATTAATTTAAAGTCATGATAATTATTCTTAAATTTCACTTATAACTTCCAAATTAGCCAAAGAGCAGAAATATTTACGAGATCTCACTTTTGAATTAGTTTTAAACAGTATATCTTTGGCATTAAATTATTTGTGGGGACAGCAAAACAGTAGATCTTAAATCAAAATAAATAATTTTTTAAATCATTTTGAGAAGCTGATTCAATAGTGTGAGAGAGAAAACTCTCACATAAATTGTTTTTAGAAAATATAAAGTTGTAGGACTTATCAAAATTTTATTTGAATTTTTTAAAACGAAAAATACTAACATTCAATTCAGAAATTAGGTTTCAAAATATTTATTATCTAGAATATAAAACATTTCCATACTCATTAGGAGTCATATATATAAATTTTGAGAACTGAAAATTCTGTGTACATTTTTATTAAAAGATGTAATTTACGTAAAATATTTTGTTAGAGTCTCCTTAAAACAGTATTAGTCTGAGATGGTAATTTCTAAAATTGAATAGGAACTCTGTTTTATCCTGTTTATTTCTTTTATGGATTAATATAATTTATTAACTTTAAATTACTGCCTGCTTTTTCATTATGTCTAGGGTTGTTTACATAAGGACAGTTACTTAGATGTTTTACCCTCAAAACGTTTTTTGAATTACTTAAAAGCATTACTGATTTTTATTAATTTATGTGTCATGATTCATTATTCACATGAAGAAATTTTAAATTATCAATTAAATTATTTGATCAATGAATTGAGTTGTACTGTCTGCTGAATCCAATGTTCAGATTTATTTTTCTGCCTTGTAAAGGAACTGTAGATGGCTGTCAGTAAGGTATTAGTTTCAGTAGTCAATTGTTCAATAGTAGGATCATTATTTACTATTGTATTTTTGTTATGAAACATTATATACATGCATAATTTTTTTAATTACAGAAGCTAATGCTAAATCAACAAAAATCATTGATCTATTTTAGTAATAAAATATTTTGATGCCATTGATTGAAATTACCTGCATGTTACGATTTTGAATGTTGAATTATATGGTTTAATCTGAATAGTGAAAATTAAAATTCAAATAGTTTTCATTTAAATAAAGCTTTATAGATTGTTTTCATTATTTCTATTTATATCTGAGGGGGGGCATTTAATAAAAGGTTTTTTACCAGAATAAATGAAATAAAAGGTTTGTCAAAAGATGGTCAAATTTAATAAGTTGGCTTATTATTAAATAATTATTATATGAAATTACAGCTGAGGTAACATTAAATATATATGAGAAAGAGAGATTGAGTTTTAATATTATTCTCTTTATTTTCTGATTTTTTAAAAATTGAAGTCAAATCTTGACAAACAATTACCAAGTAATGTAATTTGTTTTGCAAAGTTTTTTTTTTTTTTTTTTTATTAAAAGTCGCGTCTGAGACTAGACAAGATTTTATGAGCCAAAATTTCATGTTATATTTAAAGACAAAGTATGTTTAGATTCAATTATCCTTATTTTTATAGGCGCCTGAAACCAAACGAAAGCAGTTATAGCATTGGACCAGTAACTTCAGTGTCTGCAAATGGTAATTTTAAGAATTATTTTTAAGTATTCCTGTTTAGGAGTCATTAATGTTCTTTTCTAACAAAGGTTTTGTCATCAGAATAATCAAAAAGTTGTGTGTAGTAATAGAAGGCTTTTGATGGAAACTTTTTAAAATGCTGTATCGTTTTGAGGCACAGACTATTATGCTTGATAGTGTTAAGCTTTAAATTATCAAAACTTAGTTTTCTTTTTAACCTTCCAAGCAGCTGACCAGTTTTCCCCCTAAATTTTCACGAACATTTTCTTGAAAAACTCCTGGTAAAAAATTCTCTGGTTTAAAAAGAAAACTTCATAGTGTGATAAATAAAGTACTGCTTATTCATTGTCAAATATTGCTTAAAGCCCAGACTTATCAGATAAAAATAATCGACTCTTTGGAGGGTTAAAACATTTTTTCTGATAACTTTGAAATATTTCAAAATCATAGTACAGTAGACTCTCGATTAACCGGGATAAGATTATCTGAGTTGCGGATTATCCGGAATGACCCCCCCTCCCCCCGCAAAAAAAGAAGTGCAGATTGCAACCATTGGAATGTGCGGGAAAATCGCATTCTTCTCAACCCTCCCTATTGCATTGGATTCGTCGGGCTGACCTTGAATCTAGCCAGACTCCAGTTAGTTTGTTCTGAAAATTTCGATGAAGAAGCAGTGGAATAATAGATTAACGAAGATTCGATATTGGAATGTTGCGAAGTTTTAAGTGACGATGATATTTTGTCCCGTGTAACTTGTGGTTCAGAAGAAACAATGAATTTCGATTAATGTCCTGAAAGTGATGAGGAAAATCTTGTAATTCATCAAAAATTAAGTCACGGTGATGCATTAGTGCACACTGAGGTGTTACTTAATTACTTGGAGCAAGAAGATGAAAGCACCTGCAGAAAAAATATGTTGAGAAATCTGTATAGTATAATTCATCGAAGAGTAAATGAAAAACAAAAACAGACTTCAAAACAAAGTCATTTCATTCTTCACAAAACAGTGACGTAAACTACATCTCTGTTTTTCTTCTTAATTGTATGAATTGTAAATCTAAATAACATTAATATTTCATGTTAATTCTTTTTCTTTTATATTAATTAAACTATTAATTACTTATTGTATAATAATTTTACATTTTCTATCATTTTTCCCAAATTTTTTATCAGATTTTGCATAAATTGGATTATCCGGGATATTCGTGTATCCGGGACGAAGCATTTCCGACCATCCCGGTTAATCGAGAGTCTACTGTATTGTATTTATATAAATAGTGCATTATGGAGATGAATCTATCATCATTTTATTGTTTGAATAATTCATTTTCAGTGTTTATTGATTATTGAGTAATCAAGACACCCATTCTTTCCTCCAAAATTTATGAACAGAAAGAAATTCTGCATATATCTAAAATGTAGTGAAACTATTAACTCAGAGATATTTGTTAGTGATAGTTTCATATGGAATAATAGTCTTAAACAAAGTAATAGTTTCTTTGCCATATGGCAATCATAGTCTGGAACTGTCAAGAAATGAATTGCATCATTTGCAGGTTGACAGTGCAAGTTCAAGGATTAATTTTAGAATGCAACAATGTCTTGTCAAAATTGAAAGGATTCTGAAGTTCATTAGGACTTTTCTGATAATTCTTTTTCAATTCACATAATAAAATGATTAATGTTTATTGAGAACATGGCTTCAGGATAATATGTTGGTTAGCCTTGCTTATTTCTGTGATACTAAACAGTTGTGTAGAAGAACTGTTCATAATTTATTATTCTGTAAACTTTTTATCTTTCTTGGGTTTAGAGAGAAAATGAATTTTAAGAGGTCATAAAGAAGTCTGTAGAAAAGTCAATCTCGTTGAGTCAAATTCTCAATAGTTTAAGTTTATGATCTTAATGTTTTTTCTTTACATGTAGTTGTATACAGCCTGATAAACAAAAAATTGCTTCATTTTATGATTTATTTCTTTTTAGATCCAAGACCTAATTATTATAATGAAAGTCATGCTTATCACCCTTTACTTCATCGAAATTTAAATTCTTGTTCAGTAAGTTTATAATGATTTGAGATATTTATTTCAAATTTATTTAAAAGTTCATTGTTACTCATTTGTAATTGTTTTATTTATTATTGTACAGAAAGTAACATCATCTCCGCAGGTAATAAGAATTGATTTCATCAAGCCGCCAAAACCTCAAGCTTCACGTGAGTAAAAAATGTCATATAATTATTTGTTTTATTCAAAATTGGTAATTTTGTATCGAACATAATTCCCATACTGTTTGTTTGAAATTCTTGATATGTGTTTCAGGTTGATCCTGAAGTGAAACAAGACCTCCAAATATATTTTTCAGCTGCACAATTTTTGTTTACAATATCTAATATGAAAAATCTGAAAATCCTGTACAATTTTTGCACTCTTGAGATAAAGTTTTTGAAGAAGTAAATAAATGCTAAGCATTCTGTTAGCTAATAAGCATTTATTAATTGATAACAAAGTGATAATTTTCCTTGATGAAGGTTAATTATGAGGCAAAAATGCCTAAGTAAAAATGTTTGTATAATTTTTTATAATACCATTCATTAGTTTTTATTTCTCAGGAAAGTAATAGTTTTAGAAATGAAAAGTAGTGTTCATGTTAATTTTTGGATGTGTGCCCATTTATATTTAATTAAGATGATTCTGATATTTTTAATGTACTATAAAAATTTTGCTTTTCAAATTTATGGGAAAAAATGAAGTTCATCATTATTGTATTTTAAACTGAATATCATTTTAAATTTCTGATTTCAAGATAAGTGCAAATGATTTGCAAAATAAATAAATAAATAAATAAATAAATAAAAAATAATTTGTATAGTTACTAATATATTATATTGTGTCTTTCTTGACATTTTTTTTTCTTTCTGTCATAAAAAAGCTTTATGAAATTGAAATGAAGAAATATGTTTTAAAATTTGAAAACTTAAAGAAGTTTCCCTTTTATTTGCAAATGAGAAGCTTTTCTTTTCAGATATTTAATTACTAATATTTTTTTTTTAAAAACCTTTAATTTTGAAAGATATTGTTTGAGTCAATTTAATTTGTTTGATGCATATCAATTTTAAGATCTTTTAAAAATTAATGAAATCAGATCAAAACTTATGGAAATTTAGAATTGCTTGTGAAATTGAAATTAACAAGCTTCTCTTAAAAATTTAAAAATTCATAGAAGTTTTTGTAGTATGAGAAACTCTTTTCCCTAAATGCTTCAATTACTTACTAAGATTTAAAAAAATTCTGCAATTCTGAAAGATATTCTTTGAGTTATTTTTATTTGTTTAAAATGTATCGATTTTTAAGATTGTTTAAAAATTTGTGGAATCTTCCAAATACAGTATTTTTTGTAGGGATATTGATATAAGAATTTTTGTTTTTGTCTTCCCCCTCCTACAGAATGTTTTGTCGGGTACCTTGATTTGAGGGTTAGGTGTCTTCCTAAAAGTTACCTGCTTAAAATTACACTAGATTTTGTGGCTCTATATGCTAAAAATTGGTTTACAGTTTGAAATGTTAATCTGTTTTCTTTCTTTGTAATCTAATAATTGAAAATTTTACTTTTTACTTCCATTTTATGCTATTATTTTTAACAAGTTACCATAAATATTATAATACCAATGTTATTTTAACTGGCCTATTTCAAAGTTATACTATGCATTTTGTTCCTAATTTTTTTAAAATGCATTTATTGTTATGATAACATCAGTTGTTTTGTAAATTTATTTTTAATTTTATTAGTTCCTTTTTATTAGTGTTAATGATATGCAATTATATAGTTATTGTCTGAATCAGAATTTTGGTATTTAAATTGCTTCACTTAATGATAGATGTTACTAAAAGCCCTTGTATCAAATAAGTAAAAATTCTCTTCTGTTGTTTTGTTGAACACTATGAGCTTTTTGTTATTTCTTTTATGTATATATGTAAGACATATTAGTTGTTGTATATGTCACTATCCTTTTCTTTTTGTTACTTCTGTTTTTCTGATGTAATTGCCTACATCATTTTGAAATAAAAAAAAATTTATTTGAATAAATTGTCATCATTGCTTTGCTTAAATGAAATCATTTTGTTTTTTGCACATAAATATTTGAAGTATGGCCATATGAAAACTAATCTAAGAATTCTGTGAGATATTTATCTAAGAATTCCATTAAACAGTTGCATAATGGTTAGGCTAAATCCCTCTTATGCTAAACTAGCTGCTAACCTGGTGTTGCTTGGCATCCAAATTATTTCATATGCTGCCCTCCATTTCTTTTTTACAAGTATTGTCACTAACTTTCCTCAACAAGCGTAAATCTCCTTTGAATTCTATCTTGTTGAATTAAAACTTTCAAATCTAACCAGTTTATTACCTTATAACAATATGGTTTCAAAGAAAATGTGTGAAGTTTCGAAATAGAACCTTTATTGTAAACTTTTAAACAATAGACCAAACAATAACTGATACAACTTTGCAACGTACAATTATACTATACAGAATTTATCCAGCATTGCTAATTGAAAATACGAACTTTAAAATCTTTAGAACAAACAAAATGTTGCCAAAAATATATCTTGCAAAATAAGACATAAAAAAAGTGTAAGAATGATTTTTTCCCAATGTTTAATAAATTAAAACATGGAAGGATAATATTTCATCTCTCACGATGTGAATCTCGCCGAGAGATGTTTGCAGAAGAAAGGCGTTTCAGAAAACTAAAAATCAAGGAAGTTACACAGCAGCCTCAAATTACTCAATAGAATGGGGATATTCTGCACTTTACAATGATATAAAACTTATGGTTGTCTGATGAGAATTTATGCAGAAAACTCTAAAAAAAAACGTCTATATTTGCCACTTAACATTAAATAAATAAAATTAGAATTTTAAAATAATTTTTATGGCATTGGCTCCCACTGGTGCTAATTTGTCTCTGTGCCAGATTTAGTCCCAGTAAGTCAAACAGTCTGGGCGTGCATAGAGAAGAAGAGAAAAAAAAAAAAAAAAGGGGAAAAAAAAACGAATATACATACATACACACAACAAAGCAAGTTTTTTATATGTATATAGATTTCTTTTATCAGAGGTGGCTCGTGTATAGGCGTGGAATTGCAGCATCTCTAGCTTTTTTTCTATTGTATAAATATAATCACTAATTTATTGAATTTTGCATACTATATTTAATGCCAGGGCCGGATTATCAAATATGCCTAGGGGCTCCAAAATGTTGGAAGCCCAATGTCTTAAGTTTTTTTTTTTTACTTGCGTCCCTCCATAGTGGTCTAATGGGTGTCGGGAAAGGAAAACATGACGCTTTTCATGGCAAAGTTAAACGTTTATAGTTCCACAACCAAATAACATAGAGAGTTGGTTTTAGTTTCATTTAACAGAGAAAGGTGGACATAGAAGATTGCAAAAATAATGTAAGAATTTGGAATGACGGTTTAGTCACAGTCCAGTTGCAAAGTTGGTGAAAATCACAATTTTGATGTCACAGCGACCGATGCACCCTCATGCAGTGACCATCCTAGCTTTCCGAGCTTTCTCGTACCTTACTGTCTGGCGGCCTCAGTCGCTTGCTGCAGTCGGTTGTAAGCGGTATATTAACTCGATTTTCCAAATTTTGTTTTGTAGAAATTTCTAGAAGCTGCCAAATGAGTCGGAAGGGATTTGTTGAATCGGAAATGAAATCGAGCTGCTTCTCAACGTCAAATAAGTGAGGAAGAAAAGAATGAGGAAAACAGTTATCCAATATTAATAACAAATAAATATATTACATTTGAAAACGAATGTTTTTCGCTGAAAAAAAAAAAAAAATCCAACCAAAAGCGCGAATCAGTCACATAAATTGAGAGTTGCAAAGAGCTACTCCAGTCACATAATCTGAGTCACAAAGAGTTATTTCAGTCACATAATTTCAGAGCCGCACAGAGTTACTTCAGTCACATAGAGCTACTTTAGTAACAGTTAAGTAGGGTAGATAAGTTTATGCCCCTCAATCCCAGCGGCTGTTTCACAGAGACAGCCTCCCGTCGAATTTTTTTTTTGAGGTTTTTAGAAAATCTATTATTGTATTTTGTTGTTAAACTAAAGCATTGAGAGTGACTAAACATTTTGAGAATGTTTTTGTTAAGTACTTGGTACGACTAATGCTGGGTCCTTCCCCTTCTTTAAGCTGGATAAATGTTTTGTTTTTTGTAAGATATGTTACAAAAATATTGGTTTTCTTGGTATAAATATTTTTGTGTGTGAATGCTTTGTTATAAACTTAACGCTATTTATTGAATTTTTAAAATTTTTCTTGCTTGTTATAAACGCATCTCGTCATTGTACAACTGAAAGTGGCCAAGTTAAAAGAAAAATGAACTAATGTGTTCTTGTTGTTCTAAAATGTCATCGCTGTAAAAGAAAAAAATTGTGCTTTTCAATATTTGTGCAGCATATATTGTATATTGATGATATACATGATTTTTCCTGTTCCAGAAATGTCGTTTTAAAATATGAATACATTAACTCATTTTTCTTTTCATTTTGCTTTGGTCAAATTTAGAGGTCGCGGTGGCCTAGTGGAAACCCGATTCCACCAAAGATCCACTGCATATGGGGCTTGTTGCACGCTAAATCATACATAGTGGTCAAACGTCCTGTGGCGTGTAAGTTTGGAGAGGGAGGTGCCTGCTCCGGTGCCGTCCTCGTCATCTGACTGTGGTTCAAAATTACGATGCCCGTCCCTACATAGTCCTCGTGTTGCTTCAAAATAGGACGCTAATATGACCTAACCTAACCTTGGTCAAATTTAGCTTAGTCAAACCTCACACATTTTGATTAAAGAAACCCTGGATTCATGGTCAAGATGTTCCATACTCCCCTTGAAGCAAGAATAAAACTTAGAAGTGAGGATGTGGGAGGGGTTGTCAAGGTCAAGATGTTTTGATGTTATTTATTTAAAAATTCCCAAATTCATTGGAAAGAGGTAAAATGCAATAAATATCATTAAAGGAGGAGTAAATGCTAAATTCTTATGCAGAAAGTTTGGTTCCATGTTGAGTACCATTGACCTAACTGTGTATTTTGAATTAAACTATATTAAATTTATTAATCTGCAGTTACCAATAAGTCGCTCAGCTTAGTTAAAAAAAAGTTTTCATGTTTAATGTATCTGAACATTGGTTTTATTTTCTATTTCAATATGAGCCATACACTTAGTAGGCGATTAGTTCTTTATAATGAATATGTTCTAAAACGTTGAGTTAAATCGATTTTTATGGATTAAGGGATTAAGTGCTGATGTGGATGACCAAATGGTTTTTAGTTCGATTTTCATTACTAGATGTCGCCTCTCGCAACTTCGACTAGGAGCTTTGCTAACATATATTACTACCCTTTGTTGCTATGGCAGGAATGAAGATATGATATATGCGCTCAGACGGCCTGATGAAATATACTTATAGCAAATAAGTACATATTTACAGATAATTTCCTCTCAGTCTTGAATAAACATAGTACAGAACTCTATTACACTTGTTTACTTTACTTTTAAATACTATGTTTACTAATGTAAACATAGTATTAGAACTCTCCGTAGTAAGCAAAGCCTTAAGTGTTGTGAGTTGTTTATCCAAGATGCTTGAAAATTACCTTCCAAATTGTGGAATGGAAAATTGTTAACATAAGATATAATAAAACGATAGTTTTTACTTTGCAATACATCTAGCTTTATTGTTTCTCCTTTATTCCGTTATTGTTTCAAATTTAAGTTAAACTATTATAATCAACGAAGTGTAATTTCTGAAAAATATTGATAAGCTAGGGCCTGGACACCTGGTTAATCTTGATTTTTGTTCTGGCAATTGCACTAAGGCACGCTTGTCTGTAATTCAAAACGTATTTATTATAATTAATACCTTCTGATATTTCCACTTTTATGAAATTTTTTTCATTATCACTCTTGAAGACCTTTTTTTTCTCCTTTTAAAAAATACCTTATCTCGAATAGACTGGTTAAGAAAATTCCAGAAGGATGGATTAAAATTTCACTGTAAGGTTTTAATATATACTATATTGTTAACAGGGCGTTACGAAAGTAAATGGTGCCCGAGGTTTAACATTTGTTTTTCGCCTCCTCCCAGTCTGATTCATCAATATCTGAAATATATAACTTAAAATAAACGTAAAAATATTGTCTTCGAGGCTCCCCCAAATAGTCGGGCTCGAGGCATCGCTATTCCCCCCTCTCTTTGTCCAACTTTCGCTACGCCATTGATTGTTAAACGATAGAACACTTGTCAAAAAAGAAATTCAATATATGAACAAGAAAATAGTGACAAAGCAGAGAGTATGCAATTCTGAACAGTAATATATACTAGCTTCCGTAAATTAAGAGAAAATCACTAAAATTGTGATAACTAAAAAAATGATATTGTTTGTTTTTAATGAAACTAAAAGTTTGTATCGTTCACTAAGAACTAAAATAATTTAAAAACAATTTACCAGACATTCTTTTTTTATTTTAGAAATTAGGCAGTCTATGAAGTTTATAAATTAGATGGGTCAACTTAGCGTAGGTGAATCCTTTTTAATATGGGATATGATCCCCTGAGCAGAATTATAGCACTTAAAGCAATGTGTTGTGCTATCAACTACGCTATCTGTGAGGTTAGTATTAAGTCAGAGCAATTGTTTTTGCAGAAGTATTTGGAAGAGGAGAATTTACAGCAGCGACATGTATCTCTACAACATCTCAAACGTGCTCGTTGAAATTCAAGTTTGTAGATCAAGCTGGTCGCTCCATATGTTGAATTATCTGCTGCTAAAGATAATCTTGTACGATACAAATCCAGAAGGATTCTTATCAGATGAAATCAACATCATTTCTACTAACATAGAATGTATATGGCATTATCAAGGATGTCACTACTGTAGGCCTGAACAGTCATGGTTTCAGGTTGAAAGACATACATAATCCTTCCTTACCCAGTCTACACAATTGGGTGTAAGGCAAAAGTAGGTGGGAGGAAAGTTGAAACACATGAAAAAATCTATGCATCCATCCAAAGAGATATAAACGAACGCCTACATACTACGTCCCTCATATGATTCTCTCTCACAAGTCCTGGTGTGGTGCGGAAGTTTGGTGAGCTGGTGCCAGCTCAGATGTCGTCCTCGTCACCGGGCCGCTTTTCAAAAGTACGAGGTCTGTCTCAAAATAGCTCTCGTGTTGCGTCAAAACGGGACGTTAATATATCTAAACTAAACTTTCATAAATTTTTGAATGATAAGGGGTTCGAGATCCTCTCCAAATCAAACATTGTGTACCCAGTGGCGGCTCGTGTTATGTAATTTGGGGGGTGCTGTCCTTCCTGCGCATCTTTAATCCTTCACTGCGCAGTAATACATATTTGAACCCCCTACAGTTTTTGGTTTTTCTCATTAACTTTAAGTAGTTTTATATTTAATGAATAAATAATAGCATCTTTTCTTCAAGTAGGTAAGTATTTTAACAAATTAATTTTAATAAAAAATTTAAGTTCGAAATTTGTTTTTCAGTTCCGTTTTCTGTATTCCTTACTACATTTTAAAACATTAACAGTAAAATGACATTGCAGTACAGAAATAAAATAATTTTCTTATTAATTAACGAGAAAAAATGTTATAATATAACTAATATGAACAGAAGCATAAGCGAATACTATTTATTAGTATCATTAAAAATTACTTAAAAATAAAATCCATTCTTGTTCTGTCTTTAGCGAAAGAACAAAAACATTAACTTCGATGCTTGTACGACGATTTAAAAAAATTTGTATCCATTGAAATCAAAACAGCTACATGTAATCCTATCCCGATTCATATTGTGTGCGTCAGAAAATATTTTATTCTTTTTTTAATATTAGAAAGCTGAGTTCAAGTTCTGATGTATTATGTAGTAACGGGAATTGCTAAGAGGAGAAAAAAAAAATGATTAATTTACTCTATTACATCGATCTAAAGGTGGACTGCGATAATTTAAATTGGGAATACTGTAAGAAATTCTGTTCCTTTAAGCGAACAGTGTTTTATTCAAAATCGAGGCTTCTTAAACTATAAATCATGATCCCAAATGGAAAGGTACAGAATATTAGGGTTCACGAAAATTTTGAAAACATATTTGTATCACGACAAATTTCTCTTGTGTATTTCATCAGCATTTATAACTAAATATCATCAAAAATTTGAATTGTAAGAAATTCCATTACTATAAAAAAACTTTTTCAATTAAATTTTTATTTATCATTAATTATCTTTATTTATTTTCAAAGTTTTAGCACGCGAAAAAATTTTCCGCGCGAGAAAACGTTTGAAACTCCGTTTCTAACGCGACGGGAACTGTCGACTTGGACGGTACCCTTTTTCAGCTTAAAATTGTAGTAGAGAAAGGTAGGAAAAGCCTGCGCTGGGTGACTGCGCATGCGCTCAGGCCGAATTCGGTGCTGCAAAGATCCATAGTTCCCGTTTGAATTGTTACTTTCTCCTTTGCGCTTCTTCTTCGGGTAGTGAAAAGATAAGATAGGGAACTTCGCTTTCGATGTAAGTTTTTCTTCGCATATCATTTGAATATCTTAATCGCTTAATACAAAATTGAGTTAGATAGTTCATAAATTTAAATGCGAAATAAAATAAATTGATTAAATTTACTCAATGGAAAAAGTTGGGGGTGCTGCAGTACTGCAGTCCCTTTGCACGAGCCGCCCCTTTGTGTACCGATGCTTTATAAACTAAAACTGGACTCATTTATTAAGAGATGTGTCCAGGCTTCAGTCCTCCATGCATCTACAGTTCATTGGACACATTAAACAATTCGTTTCCAGCGGTATAGCGAAAAGTGGACAAGGGGGCGATATAAGCACCTGGGGCGCCAGTTTAAGGCTGCGCCATGGGGACAAAACATTAATGTTTTTTTAAAGTCAAATATGACGAGGGGGCGAAAAAATACGATGCTCCTGGCACCATTTACCGTTACTAAGACACTGATGACGACTGAAGGCGAAATAGTGATATTATGCCTCTGGCGTCACTTACCCTTGCTACGCCACTGGGCAGATTTATACACCCTATTAGCCCAAGATGCTCTACAATATTCGATGTTATGCGGCATTCAGGATATCATAACAACATCGTGGAGAAATTGCAATATATCTTGTGCTGAAAGGGTAGAGATAACGATGAGGTGGGAATTTAAACTAGAAGAACAGCTGTCAAAAGTAAAGTTTATAGTACAAATTTTACTTTCAGCTAAAATAGCTTCGAACCCTTTGCAATAATGGATTGTGGTTGCACTACCTCCTTCTTGAATTCGAACCCTGCTGCGACCATGGGCTGTGATTGCACTACCTCCTATCTTGAATTTGAGTCCCGCTGCGACTGTAGGTTGTGGTTGCCCTACCTAAAGCCCTGAATACGTCTCTTAAGTAGCGACACGTTCAATCGTCCGCCATTTTGGGGGTAACAGCCACTCTCTTCCTAAGTCTACTATTGAGAAATACGGAGTTTCGTTCGTTGAATGTGGACTTTTATTAACAAATGTTTACAGAGTCCCAAATATAACTTAAATACCTAATGATATAGATATAAAAAAATCATTTTACGTTAAATATTTTAAAATAATTTATTTTTATATTAAAACACATACTATACTAAATGCGTGTTTTGAAATAATTCGCGATCATTTTGAAGAATAATTTTATTCAATTTTTTTTGCTAAGACTTTCTAAGTTATAAATTACTCTAAACCAGGGTTGATAAAAATCATAATTTTTAAAAAATAAAAAAATCGGATTTTTTTATTGAAATCAGATTTTTTTAAATTTAAATTTATTTAAGTATAGTATTTAATATATGTAACATATATGTTAACTTAAACTGTTCATGTTAGAGTTCCAAATTAATTAATACATGCAAATTCTTTTCACATATAATTATATATATATATATATATATATATATATTTATTTGGATTTAGATTATATATATATATATATATATATGAATAATTCATAAATCAGTAGAAAATAATTACTTACAATAGGATTTTCTGCTTGTTTTAATACTTACTTTTCAATTATCTATATCATAATTTAAATAAAGGATACTTACTGTTATTTAGAGATTTTACTCCTTAAACCACAGTGCAGAATTATATATTTATTAGAATACTCAATTATATATACTCACATTTAATTTTTTTAATAGTAGGTCTTGAATTTATGGCTTTATATAAAATAATTTATTTTATCTCTAAAGCAGCAATTCTCATCCCAATGCTCTTGCTAGAACATTTTTACCTTCCTTAGCTCTAAAGCTCGATTTTTCTTTTTAATTAAAAAGTGCATTCTTTGAGTGACAAAAATACTAACAAGTTTAATCATCAAATTACAGCACTGAGGAAACTGTTTAAAATGCTCCATAGAAGAGCTTAAAAATAATGACTTCGATTGCTTTAAGTATTCCAAGTATAATGTTAAAAGCGTGATACACACATTCAAGCGAAGACCCAAGATGGCGGCTGTTTACCCATGTGACTGGCAACTTCGAATCAAAATCGAAAGCGGCACGAAGTCGATGGGGAAAAGAGTGTCGCTACTTAAGAGAAGTATTCAGGGCTTTAGCCCTACCTCCTATCTTGAATTTGAGTCCCGCTGCGACTATAGGTTGTGGTTGCCCAACCTCATATCTTGAATTCGAACTCTACTGCGACCATGGGCTGGGATTGCACTACCTCCTATCTTCAGTTGGGGGTACCAGAATAGACCCCTTGGAGTCCCGCTGCGACTGTAGGTTGTGGTTGACCAACCTCATATCTTGAATTCGAACCTCGTTTTGAATATGGGCTGCGTTTCCACTGCTTTCTACCTATGTCTGTGACACAACCATTTTTTTTAAACTTAAAAATCATCTTAGTGCTTCATTAACAGTGGAGCCGGAACCTAATAACTTAGTACATTGAAGGTAATGAATCTGCGTTTTTAAATTTCAGAAACAGTAGGTGCAATTAAACGCGCGAAGCCTGTGGCATCTTAAAAAAGGTACTAGTCAGGCAATTTAGTAGTTTCGTTAGTACGTTGAAAGTAGGTTTTCTGAGGAAATTAAAAGCCAACTGTTTCTGTACCTGAGTGAAAGAATACAGCTAAAAAAATGTCCGCCTCTAGTAGCTTCGTTCTTAGAGGCTTTCTCTTCTAACTTCACCAATTCATTAGAAAAATATGTTCGATTCGCCTTCCATCTATTACCCGAAGAAGATTGTGTTAAGTAGTTGAAGATTTAATTCGAAATGACGAAATCTAAAATAAAACCAAGAGACTTCAAAAAGTTCGAGCAAACGATTGTTCTTAAAATGAATCGTTCATTTATGTAAGGGAAAAATAAATCAATAAATGACTCAAAATTCTCCTTAAAAATCACATTCACTTATTGTTTTATTATTTGAAATTACCTTATTTAGAAGAAATTTTATTCTTTAAATATTTGTTTGATGAATGTTTTTTCGTCGCACAAATTGTTTTTTGTGCATCAAATAAAATGCTTTTTTACATTTATTTAAATGTAAAAAGAACATTAAAGTTTTAATTAAATTTATTTATATATAAAAAAATAACTATTGCTACAAGCACAAGCTTGGTACAAGGGGGGCGCCCGCGGGGAGGGAGGGCTACAGCAAAAAGTGGAAGTTTCATAAGAAAAATTAAGAATGTGGCATCAAAAACGGTGAAAAAGTTAAAACAAAAATAAGTCAACATCAGTGGCGGAGGGAGGAGGTATAAATTCCCCGGTTGCCAGTCTTGGGAAGGAGAGAATGCCATGGAGACAATACGTCATTGCTTTTATGCCCTTTTTTAAAGTCAAATATGATGAGAGGAAGGCTAAAAAATACCCATCTAGGCACTATTTACCATTACTAAGCCACTAATGATCGACTGGGGCGCAAAAATGACATTATACCTCGGGGGTCACTTACCTTGCTGGAAAATTTAGACACAGATAACGATGAGATGTGAAAATTCAAACTAGAAGTGCAGCTATCAAAAATAAAGATTATAGTCCAAATATTACTTTCAGCAAAAATAGTTTCGAACCTTTTGCAGTATAGTGAGTTGTGGTAGTATCGAATTTTAATATTGTATTCGAATTTTAGCCCCTCTGCGATCATGGGCTGTGACTGCACTTCCTCCTATCTTGAGTTCGTTTCCTGCTAAAACCTTAAGTTGTGATTGTCCTGCCTCCTATCTTAAATTGCACTTGTGCCACTTTCCCCCTCAAATGGAATGAGATTCAAATCGGGATGAGAAACTGCCGTATAAGTAAGAAGGGTCTCATTTCTCTGTAGGAGTAGGGCACAAAATTGGCGAAGTAGCTCGTACCCAAATAGCAAAGAAAGCTTGTCTAAAAGATTTTGGAAACCTCGTCGTCAGCAAGGGTGAAGGGTTGTCACAAAGGTTTTCGGAAAGATTCGCTAGTCAACAAGAAACAAGGTTTTTATTAAGATTTCCACAAGCTTTTTTTACAAGCTTGTTTCAGGCCTTTCGAAAGGTTGTTAAGAGCCCTCCTTCGGCGGATAAAGTAAACCCCCTTCCCCCTCCGAAGGATTACTCCTACAGATGGGGCAGCCCCCTTTTCCACCCCCTCTTCAAGACCGTACTCCTACAAACTTCAAATTCCTCCGAGCCGGGGATCGAACCCGCGTTCATAGAATTGGAAGGCAAACGCAATAACCACTATACCGGACGGGACTATATACAAGGGGACAGGTGGTTCATAAAAAGCTTTCCTACATCAATTTTGCGAGAATGGTTTGCGCGGAAATGCTTTCGCGGACAGCCTATGAAAAGTGAAACGGCAACCTTTCCGCAACCTTCTTTGCTATTTGGGTAGTGCCTACCTTCAATGACGGGTCGTGTGCCTGTAATGAGGGGAAGGGAGTCGTCGTATTTGCCATAATCGGGTCTATTATGCTTTCGGCCTTAGTGCCTGTGTTTTTGACACGGCAGCCGATCTCCCGGTATTACCCGGCTGCTACGGCACTGCGGGGTTTTCTTATGATTACACTTTATACGCCACTGTTCAATCTCAAACGCTGTCTTGTATGACACGAGAAGAGTGGCACACAAATGGCTGGTCACCTGGCCTACAGGTCACCTTCATGAAACTTTTTGAACGCAATAGACGTTGACAGCAATCCTTCACTGGCTCAAACAAAGCACTTCTTGCGCAGAATTGCATATATCTGTCATAAGCGCTCGACGCCCTCCTGATAGTCGGAATACGAAATTTCTAGTTTGAAATTGCTTTCAAAAGTCTATGAACTCATCAAGATTAACACTTCATCATCTGGCCACTTCTATTTGATTTTCACAGACCTTTAATCTACCAAAGGCCCATCCATCATAACTCTTCTGTCAAGTACCTCAAAGTCATTAGAAGGAATCAGTGGCGTAGCGAGGGTAATTGGCACCCGGGGCATTATATGATTTTTTCGCCCCCAGTCCTCATCAGTGTTTCAGCAAGTGTAAATGGCTCCCGGAGCAAGGTATTATTTTCCCGCTCCCTCATATTTCACTTGAGAAAGTGACATAAAGGCACTAATGATTTGTCTCCAAGGCGGCCCCTTAGACATGCGCCCGGAGCATCTATACCCTCCTTCAAATCCGGTCCCTACGCCTTTGGAAGGAATCGGCTATTCCAGATTTCTTGTATAATTATCACAACAAATCTTACAATCTTGCGTTATAAATTAATTTTTACGTGTTAGAGACGTCCCATCCAGTATCCAATGATACTAACACTGTTACTGCTTTCTTTAACGTAAGTATTTTCTAGTCAGGACCAAAGAATTAAAAAAAAAAATACGCATACGTGATAACATTCCTGTGATAATTTTTTCCCGGACCTAAAATAGTTAAAATATGCAGTGTGCCCTCTAAAGTCCGCTGTCACCCCAATAATTTCGGAATGGCAAGAGCTATAGACATAAAAGTGGGATCTAAGTATAGTAAAGATGCCATACGCTACGCAAGGGAACCGCTTACAGCACCGCGTGGCGGTGAAATTCGGAGTTAGCGTTCTTATGTCAAAAACGGTACGAATTCGGTTCATTTACAAAGTTGTTCAGCATCATCGATTTATTACGAAAAAACATCTTGCGCACAAAAATGGTACAAATGAAAAGCACAAAACACACATTTGTTTGATCGCGTTGAACAAAACTGCACTTGCCGGAAATGAGGCTCATCTATCTGTCATGCTCAAAATGGTGTCCTTCAGCAACAATGCACATCTGGACACGGGACTGCACTTCCCACTGTACATTGTACATCATGGCAGTCCGTAATACGGCTTCGAAGTCCCTGCTATGTTGGTGGAGGGGTTGCATACACTAGCTGTTTGATGTATCCCCACAGAAAAAAGGCCAGTGGGTTCAGGTCAGGTGAACGTGGAGGCCATTCTACGCAACCCCCATACCCGATGACTTGTTGCTGGAATGTGTCCCGAATGTACTATTGGGAACTTGACCGGGGTCCTCTCGTATTGTAATCACGCACGCTAACACTGTGCCACGATAAGGGATGCTCTGGAGTGTGACGTTTTCTCTTTTTTATCCGCGTTATGTCGCCTTACAATTTTGGGAGTTGCGAATCAAACAAATATGCATTTAAAGCCTTCTATTCTTAACATTACTGTACGGAAGGTGTCTTCTCTTACTAAATCGCTGGTGCTCAAAAACTTTGTAATTGACTTTTTTCCCGTATATTGTACCGTTTTTGAGATAAGAACGCTAACTCCGAATTTTGCCGCCAGGTGTCGCTGTAAGAGGTTTTCTTGCGTAGCTCATGGCAACTTTACTAAAAACCTAGACCCTACTTTTATGACTCTACCTCTTGCCGTTCAGAAATTATTGGGGTGACAACGGACTTTAGAGGGCACACTGTATATAGTGTGTATGGTTGGCTGTCAAAATGCTACCGAATTTATTAAATATATATATATTTTAAATATTTAAACAGTTTATTCAGAAATACTGGAACAAGATGTAAGAATTTGAGCACCAGATTATTAGAAAATTATTATAAAACTAATTGTAAGATTAATTAATACTAATTGTGTTTCTTTTCAATCCTATTCAAAAACCAACCTTAACCTTCTAGTAGTTAATTATAATAATGAAATTTAATGATTCAGCAAAGTCCCATTAATTATTTTGTTGTATTGGCTTAATGTTACAATTGCAAAGTAACTTGACAATCTGTTGCTATTATGCAGTATGTCAAAAGTAATCTGTTAATATCAATATTTTGAAAAACATAGATCAATATATTTCTGACTCATTATTTTCAATGTGAGATTTTCGAACTCGCTAAGTAAATTGGAGCGAATTAATTATTAAAACAAAACATTTTGTCAGAATATGTACATATTCCTTGCGCAATATTGCCAAGAAAAAAAAATCGCATCTTTTCTCTATCGCAATTTTCTTTACTAAACTCTAATATCAAAGACGTACATGATTTACCCACAAGCTACATAATGGTTAAAATAGTTATGGTTTAATTATGGGCAATAATCATAATAATTTGTGATGATTGGATGATTGAAGTGGACGCAAATGAATAATGATGATGCATTCTCAATCACAATGAAAGACAAAACAAATGTTATTGTTAACATTGTTGTACTTTATTTAATAACATCATTCACACACACCATCTTTATAATACACCTTTCAACACATTCATGACCAGAATCAGTATGGTAGTATACATTAAGAGATGCATTCTGTTCTGATGAATAAATTAAGAAAAGAAAAAATCATTGCATATATTTTTTATTAGCAGAAACTTTCCTTCTGTTACAGTAGTTTAAATTGAATTCGTCCATTATTGCATGTATAAAAAGGATTTGTTACTTTTAAACTAATGCTCAAAATAGTTATTTTCGTTTTATAATGGTTCCAAAAAATTCCTATAAATGATATTACAGTATTTTAGTATAAAAACTTATTTAATGATGGTAATCGTTAAAATCAAACAATCTAAACATTGTATTAATTTTGAATGACAATCTGATCACATTTGCGCAGTTAAATGTTTAGTACTAAAACACAAAAGAGAAAAGTGAGAAACCAAAATTACTTATCAAAAGCAAAAATTTATAAATATGGAAGCATAAAATTTCGTCGTTAATTCCGTAGTCACTTTGTCTCTTTGATAATAGATTCATTTAGTAATTTATTGAGCATTTATTATCGTTCTTATAGAACGACTAAATTTATGGCAATACTATTTAAGAACCCAACAATTTGCACTGTGCGGTTAGGAGGACAACTTTCGCATGGTTTAGTGACTGCTTAGTCTATGTAATATTTGCGGATTACGCAGCAATTAGAACAGTCGGTTGTTAGTTAATCTAAAAGGTGAATTTTTGTTAAAAATAGAAAAAAGGAATTTCATTTTCCTTTATATTTCTGCTGAAAATTTAAGTAGAACTTATCAGAGGAAAGATAAAAGAAGCATAAAGGCATCAGATTTATAATTGCGTATTCGATTTATAGTCGCAACTTCCAAAGCTAGAAAAAAAAATTAGAATCATAATAATATAAAGATTGATAAACTTTGTCTCATGGAATATATAATAAAAACATAAATAAAGACTTCACAATTTATAAAGATTATAAATTTTGTAGGTCGTATACATTTGTATTCTTCGTTAAGAGAAGAAAAGAACTTACCTCCTTTCTGAACGAAGAAAAATTTCATTTTTTCCTCAATGTTATTTAAATTTACAAATTGTTCTTTCAACCAATTTCAGCAGAAAACTACATCTTTTGTGAAAGTCTGTGAAGTCTTACTCAATACGTAACAGTGCAAAAAGGAATCTTTCAATAGTGTTGCCATTTACAAACGTTAATTCATGTTATCATTTGCAAACGATTTGTATTAAAATATAAGCTACGTTTCCTTTCTTTCAGAATCGAATATCTTTAGCATTCTTTCTTATAACATGTGTTTTATGATTCAGGAGTTCGTATGAAATAATGATTCTTTGCTCCATGAAGTCATCTATATTTTGTTTAAAAATTAACAAGATGAATTTTGAAGGCAAAATAATTTATTTTCCTGTAATTGTAGTTCCGAAAATTAATTTTAAAGTTGAAACTCTTTCCTTATGCAAAACACTCTGATATTTACCTATCAAAGCATTTTGCATGAGTACTTATTAAATTTAAATGCAAGGTAAAATTGCAGTTTGCTACGTTTCCTTTCTTCAGAATCGAATATCTTTAGCATTCTTTCATATAACATGTGTTTTATGATTCAGGAGTTCGTATGAAATAATGATTCTTTGCTCCATGAAGTCATCTATATTTTGTTTAAAAATTAACAAGTTGAATTTTGAAGGCAAAATAATTTATTTTCCTGTAACTGTAGTTTCGAAAATTAATTTCAAAGTTGAAACTCTCTCCTCATGCAAAATACTCTCAAAATACTCTGAAATTTAACGATCAAAGCATTTTGCATGAATACTTATTAAATTTCAATGCAAGGTAAAATTATTAAGTTCATGCAGACTAACTTCTATAAAATTCAAAACTGCATTTATTCATATAAATTGATATAAAGTAGCTCAATATAAACGAAGCAATGGTAGGTGCTTAAATTCTGACACTCGAAGCACAGCTAAACACGTTTTGTTTTAAAACAGAAGTTCAGAATGAAACGATTAACGATGTAAGACTATCTTTAGTAGTCTGTGCTTTTAAAATTAGAAAACACTGACGTTAGATAGTGGTAAAGATAGTAAATGTCTTAGTAAAACCTAAATAAATTTGAAAATGAGCAGAAATTAGTTCAAATTCTTGTTTCAAGTAATTATGCGTATTAAAACTGTGCACATTTTCGTATAATCTTTATTTCATCCGTACATCTTTCAAAGAAGCTTTTTAATATTAATTTTATTCTTAATATTTTTTAATCTTTTTAATATTAATTTCTTAATCGTCTTTTTTGTTTTAGATAACAAAATTTTTATATTCATCCGCTGGCAGCTGGTACACGATTTGAACTTATGAAATCTATATAACGCCCATTTTACTGAACTATTCTTTGAAAGATATGTAGGTATTCTTCAGAGGCTTTCACTATTAATTCGAAATTGTTTTTCAGGTCTTTATATTTCTTATAACTTAAGTTCGAATTATTGCCAGATTGAAGTATAACAATTTGCATAGATTTATTTGATGCACATAAGCATACTTTACTATAATTTCAGTTTTCCAGTTCGTTAAATTAATTTACTTTTTGTAAATTGAACTGTGGTTTTATTGGTTATTTTATTGTTCCTAAGCATTCACACGCCTAATTTCTACTTAAACATATAATTGGACGTTTAGTAAAGATTGGCAGAAAATATTATTCAATATATTTCTTTTTTGGATTCTAAATAACTTCATATCTGTTGCCCATAAGTAAAATTAACAATAAAAATATAGATTGTCAAGATGGAAAATTACTAAAACCATGGAAAATATTTTGTTTATAAAATTAAAAAAATAATCAGAATTTTTTAATTTATTCCAAAATCTAGGTCGAACCTCCAAAATTTTTTAATGTTTGATACAACTGCTCTGTTTGTGTCGGTTAAAATCTTTGAAATTATTATTTTTGATTGAGTCGATTCATACGTCAACTAAACAATTCAAATTTTCAATCTGGTAAATACATTACGTCTACAGATGCTTAAAAGGTTATTGAATAGTGAATGAGATATCAGTTTCATTAAAAAGAGTTAAAAATTTTTCTGTGCTTTATTTAGAATTTTAACAATTCCTTAAAATTAAAGTAACTAATGTTTTAGTAATTTTAGATGTTATGCAAACTGCCATTATAAAAAAAAACAGACGAATCATTATTAATAAATTAATTTATCTTAAACATAAAGTTAACTTCCTGTCACACATCCATTCCAAATATTTTCTAAGCTGACCATCATTTTCACGTGGAACTCCATAAATTAGGTAAACTTATATAAATCACGGGAGAAGACTAATTAGATTAACTATTTCTAGACAGATAAACGTTTTCAGCTCGTTCAAATACCTTTTGATCATCGATAAGTTGACTCCTGCTAAGAGGCAGACAATGACTATATTATCTTTAGTCTTTAGCAACTGCACTAGCACATCAGCAGATTTTACTGGTGTGGTTCGATCTAATTAAAATGAATTTTTTTCCAGTCTATTTACCCACTATGAATACAACATAATAATTAAACTTAAGCGAAAAGATGACTGAACCCAATGAGAAGTAGAATCCGGCCTGGGGACTTCATCAAAGGTCATTCCCAGAAAGAATTTAAAAATGGGATTTTTTTCTGTGAGGGATCTGACAGATGTCTAAAATTTGACCTCTCGTGACACGAAAAACCCGAGATTGAGAGAGAAGAAAGAACCATTTCCAAGATGCAGAAATTTGCCTTTAGCACAACAAAATAAACGACTTCAATACATTTTACAGAAAAAATAGGAGAAGAAAGAAAAAGACAAAAGAAAAACTTATTCTGCTCCGGAAAATAGGAAGAAGTTTCATCCAAAGGACGCCAACTGATAAGTGTTATAAAATCCCATTTCGTGGTTCTCGAGCCATAATTTGTTTTTAAAAGTGATTTTATTCTGCAGAAAGTGGGAAAGGTATTTTCGAAAAACCCTGCTGTATAATAAAGTTATTTCTGCAAAGAAAAACTGTAATAATTTGAAGAAAAATGTACTCTTCTTCGTTAACTTCCATCTGACAATCTGTATTTGAATATGATTTCGAAAAGAAAAAAGCACTAAAAAATGAAATCCCTAAACGTTTCTGCTAATCTCTGCTAACTGCGTTCCTTCTGCTTTTTTTTAAAAAGTTAATTCTAAACCTACTATACCCCCGTGATAAATTGTGTGAGATCATTCTTTTGTTTTTAGAGTATATCATAAAAATTCGAAACTTTATTCCTAACCAGAAGATTCTACACAACAATTCAACTAATATTATACACACGATTGCCCTATTGGATATAATAAATATTTTACTTTTCCTGAAACACTTTTCGGTTCTGCTTTTGAGGTTCAGTCGCACTGAACCAGGTTTTCTGGTGAACTGCCGCAAGTCCTCATCCAAAGTAGGGAGCATATAAGTTTTGATGAAGTAGTATCACTACTAATTTATTTAATACACCATGCGAGATGAAAAACCTCATGCAGGCGAATGTCCATATGAGCATATATACAAATGATTTTATTACATTGTTTCCGGAATTGTTGCTTGAAAATGCCCGTAGCAACAAACCTTCTCAGTTAGTTAAAGGCTCATGTGAAATGCTAAGTCTACTCTTTTATAATAATAATATAGCCATTATAATGTCTGGAAATTAAGAAGAGTGCAGCGCCATCTTTGGGGGATGTAAGGGTCATTAACTGTTGTTTTTAAAAATAAAAATGAGAAAATGTTTTGTTGTTAGGGGTAGGCACGCCACATTTAACTCGAATCCAGGAACCCTTCAGTAGGTAAAGCTATTTTCTGTATAGGTTTGTAAGATGATTATTTTCTTACTCCTACGCATTTGTGACAAATTCGATCCACGTTATTCGATTTATTTCCTCAAGTACATGATGGGCCATGACAAAGCCATTTAAAAGTTACGAGTTTGAAAAATTGTTTCTTTTTTTCACGCGGGGTAGGGGCAAAGTTCATCCATTCATCAAATTTAGCTTATTTAACGGAATAAACATTTCGGTATAAAATATCTTTTCTAGTTTCACAATTTCAAATTTGAGTGCTTTATATAAATTACAAGTACCAATAAGTTATTTATGGACCAATAAATTACTTATGAACCAATAAGTTATTTATGGACCAATAAGTTATTTATGGACCAATAAGTTATTTATGGACCGTTGTAATGATTATCAGAATTCACTTAAGAATGAATATTTTCAGTTCGATCAACGAGATTTTTTGAAAAATTATCACATACCCAATTAATACCAGAAATCATTTTATGAGTGTACAATGAAGTGAACTGGGTGTGTTTTAGATCTTTATAAATAATTTTTAAGCGGAAGTTTCTGATTTCGTAAAAACTTCGTTGTAACAAGCATATTTTAAAATTAATTTACAGTCCGAAACTGTCTTTATAGTTTTCAATTCATCATTATACTATATTTCCATTGATCCGAGGACCTAGAGTGCATTAACACATGAGTGAAAATAAATATTCATCTGTTCAAGGTTATAGGGAAGCTGTTCCACGGAACTTATTCGTTTATTGAACTCAATCAATAAACAAAACACGGAACAAAATCATGAAATAAATGTGTAAAAATGAAAGCAAACTAAGCATTTAATAATTTCTGTAATTTAAGCTTTTTTCCTGAGCGATAAATCAAAATTAAAACATACAAACACAATATATAATTTTTCAAAAAATTCTGCCAACGGAGAAAAGATTTTAATCTCCCTTTTTTAGTTTTATTAATATCTTCCTACACAATAGTGTAAGTAGAACATTCCAGCAGTCAAGGCACTCGGATCCGTGGTTTAATAGCTGCGACGTAGAACAAATGGAATCGTCCATCTACGTAAGTGTATAATTTTTGCATTAAGGCAACATATATTTTTGAACACGAAGGAGGTTTGGCTCAAGGTTCACAAAGCACAACATATTACTTAAAGCAACATTCTATAATCTAACTGCTTAACATTAAAAAACTTTGGGAATAACTTAACGACACGTAATAGTCTATACTAGCAATACTAATGAATTATCACACATTTGGAACGTAACGAACACTTGTGGTAACAAAGAACTGCGGTTAAGGATTCAAAAACAACTTGGAACAGCGAACAATAACCGGAAATATACAGGCGAAATATTTTGTCATATATAAATCAGTCAGCCATTTTGTTTTTAAGGTTGAAAATATTCATTGAACACCATCTACGCCTTTATTTTAGCCATTCTTCCATGCTTGCTAAAGCCTTTTTAGTAGAACTTGCTCAAGGAAAGAGATGGAACACAGGCATTTGGAATTTTCCTGCCTTCAATTTGTCTTTTAAATTGAACAGTTTGAATTAGAAGAAATAGGATAAAAATAGATATCTTTTAGCAACCTGATGAATGGCATCAGAATAAAGGCTTGACTTAAAGTATAAGTGATTTTCAATTGTTTAAGTCAATATATAATGTATACGTAAGAATACGATATGTACGCATTACAATGAGAATTTCTTTCATGATCCCCAGATTACCGCACAGACGAATGTTGGTAGTTTTGAAAACAAATATTTTGGCAATTATATCAACACTACTTTTGCATCTTTGAAACGGCAGGTTGAAGAATAACAATTATTCTGGCAAATACTTTCGTCAGATTGGTAGAAGAGCCAATTAAGCGTGTGTATACTATTATGTATTTGTTGAACCTTGGAAATGCAGAAGATGATCGGTGTTTAGCGCGGAGCTAAATCATCTCTCTTCAATTTAAGAATAGATACGTATTAGCTTTCACTTTTATCAGAAGAAAATGTTCAGGTGTCTCAATATTTTTGATAACAGAAAAAGCTTGGTAAAACACAACAGATAAATCGATCTTCAAAATCGTTGGTAAGAGGCTTAACCAAAACGTTCTCTCTCCTGAATCAATTTGGGAATTGTCAGTGCGTTAATCTGAAGACTTTTTTTTATTCAACTTCAAGGATTTTTTTTGCATGCTCGTACACATCCACTCTCTTACGTATACAACCCACATAGACGCGAAGCCAGAAATTTCTCACACTCTACCCGCAATCGCACACCACCGAAGCTGCGCAAGCACCACCCATGCCACGAAACGAGCGCATCTTCAAATTTTAGTTGTTTCTTTTCTGTCTATGTCGTGAACCTTCATGGAACAACGTCAAGAGGAAACAAAGGAAAGTGTTATATTCTCAAATTTCGTCGTTACTGTGTTCGCGGGTCACCATCAGAGCTTGTCCTTGGATGGGTTCTTGAGATCGTAGCTCATGCGTCGACCGTTGAGTAGGGGTCTGGAGTCCTCTGCAGCCGCCGCCGCCCTCCTGTGCGAAGTGGTGACCATCTTGGCCTCCCTCTCGAAGATGTCTGCCGTCGCGTCCTGGTCCGATTTGCAGCGCGACATGGCTATGGCCGCGGCCGTGCTTGCCACGTTCATGGAGACGGCCATGTCGTCGCTGGTCATCTGGTGGCGAGAGGGTGTCGGGGACATGCTCTCCGAACCACAGGAGGAACTCTCGCTGAGCTCGGCCGTCGGGCGGCGGCTGATCCTGGGAGAGTGGTTCGGACGGCGACCCAGGATCTGGGCTTGGATGTGCTCACAGATACGCTTAAATCGGCGAATGGGCCCTGTGGACAGAAATGCTCTCAGTAAGCATGAGAATTAGAGGCAATCGCTTCAAACTATTTGCAAGCATACATGCACAGACAAAGAATATATTTTTCAGTAAAAACATACAAAACACAGATTATTAGATTTCCGATATGATATTACTCAATATCAAAGCTTAATGGTATGTATTCGGGTTGGGAGGGCAATTTTTGTGATTCTGTAAGTTTACATTGAAATATTGGAATGAAATGATACAAAATTGCTTCTAGAGCACACGGACAAACATCAATGCTTAATGGTATGTATTCGGGTCGGGAGGGCAATTTCTGGCAATTATTGTGATTCCGGTAATTTATATTGAAATGAAATGATATAAAATTGTTTCTAGAGCACACTGACAAACATTAACGCTTAATGATATATATTCGGGTCAGGAGGGAAATTTTTGTGATTCTGGTAGTTTAAATTGAAATATTGGAATTAAATGATGCAGAATGGTTTTAAAGCACACTAACAAATATCAACGCTTAATGGTATGTAATCTGGTCGGGAGGGCAATTTTTGTGATTCTGGTAATTTACATTGAAATATTGGAATGAAATGATACAAAATTGTTTCTAGAGCACACGGACAAACATCAATGCTTAATGGTATGTATTCGGGTCGGGAGGGCAATTTCTGGCAATTATTGTGATTCCGGTAATTTATATTGAAATGTTGGAATGAAATGATGCGGAATGGTTTTCAAGCACACTAACAAATATCAACGCTTAATGGTATGTATTCGAGTCGGGAAGGCAATTTTGGGAATTATGGTAATTTATATTTAAACATTGGAATGAAATGATATAAAATGGTTCTAAAGTACATGGACAACATTTAAGTATTATTTATTTCAGAACTTTATTCATGCAAATGAAAAATCCTGCATTAATTTTTTTATAATTATTTTTGCAAAGAAATTAGTTTAAAGACGAATTCAGCATCCTTCACACCTGGGTGAAACAAACAAATAAAGACGAATTTTTAGAATGGACGTGGATTTAAAAATTAGGACCCTGTTATAACCCCTGTTGGACCCTGAAAAATGTTTTAACGTTAAAAGTGTTAAAACAATTACACGAATATTTCAAAAATTATTAAATTACCTAGAACATGTGCCACAAGTGCTGCAGTTTTTTACCTGACATATAGCTAAAATTTATATATTAAATAAGTGTGTATTAAGATCAGGATAAGCTTGTGTATTGCTATTTGATCTGACGTTTCTTGTAATAACCAGCACATAAACATAGCCGGTGAAAAAAAGCTTTGTGACATTCATGAAATAAAACAACAGCTGTTATATAATTCTGGATGATATTTTATTTTTCTCAATTTTTTCTTTCTGGTTACTTTGAAAAAAATTACACGTCTACTACAGTTTTCCTAGAGATAATTTATTATTATTATTTTGGTTCTTAGATTCCAACTTCGCAGTTCAAAACCAGATATATGGAAAATGAAGATGCTCTGAAAAGTAAAGTTAGAAAATGTGGAAACCATCAAAATACACAGATTACCAAACCACAAATTTTCTTTTTCTGTGTTTGTTCTCAGTATCCCAAAAATGTCAATGAACAAAACAGTTGCAAGGAATCTCTTACCGGATATGAGTGTGAAAGAAATACAGTAGACGGCGGGCTTGTCAGTGCTGCTCCTTCGATCCACAGCACTGAGGGGTCCGTCGTGCGTTCCCGCACTGACCAGCGCAATGTCCACGTGGAAACGGACGTTCCTCTGGAACATGGTGGGACCCCCGGCACGCTTGTATTCCACTCGGAAAGACATAGGAGAAATGACGCTGTGGCACAGGTCCGCTATCTGCAATTAAAGATGAGAAGGCGAATTGAAATACAGTGACCTCTCACTTATATGCGCGTTTTTCCGCGATCCCGGCAACAGATATAGGAAAACAATGATATCTCCTATTCATTTATGCGCCGCACTAAAAAAGCACCTCTCACTTATGCGCGTCGCAAAAATTTTCTAAGTTCAAAAAGTTTTTTTTCCCAGCTGAACAAGAAAGCAGAACAAAAACCCTTTTTGTTCTGCTTCTAGGAATGCATTCCCTCGCCCTTGCTCTATTCTTTAGATTCCAGGAACACATTCCTCTAACTTATACACAGGAGTGTTCGAGGGGGTTCTTGTGATTGACGTCAGTAAAAGTTGCATTTCGCATTTATACAACAGTCAATTAGAAAGGTTAGTATTTTATGTACCACGTGGCATTGATCGATAACGAAAGAACCATCTTTGGAGTTTTGGTTATGGTTACGTTTTAAAATGGCGAAAAGAACGAAATTGTCGCTTTCGTTTAAAAATGGATGTTATTAAAAAATTCGAAGAAAATCCTTGCACCTCGAAAAAAGTTTTAGCGGAGCATTTTAATGTCCCAGAATTGACATTGAGAGCTATTTTAAAAATCGGGAGCATTTCCATTTTCTTTGTGTTCTTAAAAATAATTAACGGAAGTTATACACGTATTTGCATTTTGAAACATATTATTTACATTTTTCAGTAGTATATACATAGTATTAATTAACAATACATGTACACTGTATTGATGTCTCACTTTTAAGCTCGCTTTTGTGGTTTTTCACTTAAGCGCGTTTTTTTCGCTGTCCTCTGCGCCCGCGCATAAGTGAGAGATCAATGTATATGGATTTCAACTTCTGTACAAATTCTTTGTTTTGATACAGAGATATCGCTTATAAAAACACTCATTATGCAAACTTATAATGATGCTCTCTCTATTCCAGTGATGGACCGAATATTATTTTTACCATTGGTATCAAAAATCGAAACAAATTAGATGGGGTTGCCTTGATTACTCGAGTTAGTCAGGATCATGGATAGATCCATTCATTCATCACCCAGAAAAGGCTGCTTTCTCTATTCCAGTGATGGACCGAATATTATTTTTACCATTGGTATCAAAAATCGAAACAAATTAGATGGGGGTTGCCTTGATTACTCGAGTTAGTCAGGATCATGGATAGATCCATTCATTCATCACCCAGAAAAAAGGCTGCTTTCTCTATTCTAGTGATGGACCGAATGTTATTTTTACCATTGGTATCAAAAATCGAAA
>BGPR01006570.1:62058-77780 GCA_013235015.1 Araneus ventricosus | reverse complement strand
AAAAAACAACAACAACATAAAAGTTTGAAAAAAATAGGGATGGGAACCAAAATGAAAAAAAAGACATTTTTTTCATTTTAAAAAATGCAATTGAGACCTAAAAATATAGATTAATACTTTTAAGAAACACGAAAGGTATTTTAATATAATTGCACAAAATTTAAAACTTTATTAAAAGAGCTTTATTCAACAACATTATTCGTATGGAGATGTGTTTAAAATTAATATGGAAAGTTGGGTACCAATATTAAAATTAAGAGTGCCTTTGCATTAAATAAATAGATGGATTTTCAGTCTAATTATCCAAGGCAAGGAAGCTACTGTTACATATCATGTCGTCTACTGTTCGTATACGAATGCGAACGTCAAATTCAATCAGAAATAAACGTAAAGTTACAATCCATTCTCATCGTAAATTGAATTGAAGTTAGTTACATTGTGTTAGTCACCATGGCAACGAAAAGATGCTTCGAATTCCCAGGAAAATAACAATATTTTATTAAGAAATTATTTGCAACTCCCTTTCATTACAATTTCTCCGGCAACCGGGATGTTAACCATCATTTATTAGACGAATACATGGTAACAATTATTTAACCACTAATACATTAATCATTTAACTGAATTGGAATTCCAATGAATACGTGTCGCGGGCTAGAGAAAATGTTGTCGAAAGAATTTCCGAATTATTTTCACTTTTTCATACATAAAGAGAAAGTATTGTAAAGCAAATATAACAAATTAAGTACTGTACTCGTTAAAAAATTTGGCATCGAGATTTTAATGAATCTCCACGTTTTAAGCCTCCCTAAATCAGAAGTTCCCCTCATTTCATGAATTTCTTTCTGTCTGTCTGTGGGCACTGTAACTTGAAAACGGAAGAAGCTGCACAAATGAATTTGGTATGATGTTTTTACATTAAAATTGTAGGTATCTGTCAAATTTTGGGAGAAATCTGTACCAGAGAAGTAAATTCATCTGTCCTTCCATTCCCATGTGAGTATTATAGCTCAAACTCGCTCCAATCTAGATAGATGAAATTTGGCGTTTGGTTTTATGACCATAATTGTAGATGCGTATCAAATTGTGGAGCAAATCCGTTTATATCCAATCAGATATGTTCTCAACTCAAATAGAGAAATAATTTCGAACCTCTAACATGGGACGTCGAAGATTGAGGAAGTTTTAGAGTTGATTCGTCTATCTTGTCTTCGTCTGACTTGACTGCATCCGCCGTTGCATTCTGTGCGTAATCATTTTTACATCGCGAAATTTACAGAAAGAATATCAGTCTAGAAACATTATATGTTAATAAAAGCTAAAGTGAAACTTCTGCTTAGAAGTTAATGTCCAAAGGAAGCCAATGTTTTAACCATAGCATTAACATTGACAAAAGGACGGGTATAAAAGATTTGATGAAACAATAATTTAAAACGGGATTTCATTACAACAATAAAAAGCATTGCTACAAATTTTGTTTAAAATTAATTTAACCCTCTCACACAGAGCTAAGCGGTGTCGGGCGGTCTAAAAAATTCCCTTAACAGCGACGAAGGCCGGTCTGAGGCGGTTGGCGTCTTTTGAGAGGAGATGAGGTTCTGAGATCACTTATGAGATAAGCGCGATAAGGGGTCCAATTATCCTTGCCAACCACATCCCATTTCCATGCGCCTTAAGAGAAGGTTGTAGCAGAGGATGGAGTGGTGGGATAAATGACCACCCAGGTTGGGCGAGTCCAATTCATGTCGCTTCCTACCAAAAAGTCCCGGTTTTAAAGGGGTTAGAAGAAAAAAGTCGCCTCGGGATTAAAGAGTTAAATGCTATAAACTAACTAAAGTAAACGAACATTATCAGATAACAAATAAAAAAGGAGAAAATTATTTTTCTTCTTCCTCTAGAGTGTCTTAATTATAGCACATGATTTCCAGTTCTCTAAGGCCTCACCAGTATGTACGGTAGTCACCTTTTCCTATTACTTCTTGTCCCCAGTGACACTGACTGATCCTACTATCACCTACGTTTATGGAAAGAAACAAGACCATTGCATTTGAAAAACTAGTTTGAACATAGTGAGGATTTTATGTTTCGAAATACTTTTTCTGATTAGTTTTAGGTGTAAAAACATCCCGTTCTGAAACTACATGAAAGTTACACTACATGAAAGACTTTGCGAATTCGACCTAATTATTGTACAACATGCCAATATAAACGGTGGATCTTCCGTGGGTCTCAAATCCATTACCTTCCAGTCTTACACGAGTTCCGTGGCCACAGTGATACTTCTGAAGATAAGTGTTTGGTCTGACAGATATTTTTTGGTCAAAATTGATCTGGCAGTTGAAGTTGTAAAGTTATGCCTTTAGTGATTTTCAAGGGCTGCAGTGACGTGGTGGTAAGATATGGGCATTCGTACCAGAGATTTCTATGTTAGGAATACGATTCCATCAATCATCCGCTGTGGGCTTGGTGCATGTTGACTATTTAATATTGAAGCGCCCTAAGCGTCCGTTCATGCAAAGCATGGCGATCAACCAAAACGCCCGAATATCCCTGCAAAATCCCTCTCCCCCTCGTTAAGTGAGGTTGATTGATTACCCGTAGCGCGTGCTTCCTTAGTTAGAGTGACTCAGCCTAAAGGGTTTGGGGAGAACTCTCAAAAAAGTTCGAATATACATTTACTATACTTTTTTTCAATTCCTACTATTAGTTCACACTCTCCCTATATATATTTATTTATATATATTGTTCAAATTTTCAATTGTTAATAAAATACTTTTTGTTCATCCACTCAAGTTCAAATACATTTTTTAAAACTTGTAGTGGATGACACTTGAAAAAACTGTATTAACATCAAGTGTCATCCACTACAAGTTTTAAAAAATGTATTTGAACTTGAGTGGATGACACTTGATGTTAATACAGTTTTTTCAAATATTAATTCATTAATTAAATTTAATTAATTAATTTTAGTTTTATATGGGAGAAAGCATATGTCGCCTTGAGTCGTTTGGTTCGAATTTTTCTCAATAGATGGAGCTAGGTTTTCCAGCTTCTAGACCTAATATCCTTTGTTTTCTGGTATGTTCACGAAGGCGTCATTTTTTTATGTATTTTTGTCAGAGGGTAATGTTGATTACTTTCTTTATTCTCTCTATTGAATATTTTAAAAAAGACTTTATGAAGTTTTTCAATTCCTACTATTAGTTCACTCTCCCTATATATATAAGATATTTAGCGGGATATAAATTTAGGGATAAATACCGTCAGTGACGAAGCGTGTAGATCGCTGACCTAAGTAGGAATTGACTTTAAATTTTTTTTATATATTACTTGTTATATATCTGCCTCTTAAGCGGGACATTTACCACTATTCCACTCCACATTTCTTGGAACACAACAGGACAAAACCCTTCGTCAATATCAGAAACCAATGAGAAATTGTGTATACCAGGAAAAAAGTTGAAATTCCATCCATGTTGGATTTCCATTCGGCCCACCAGGCCATAAAACTAAGATATGATAGTCGGTTAGGGGACCCGAACCTCTCTCACAAAAGCGGGAACCATAAAATGAGGAAGTGTGGATGGGAGTCATTCTGGGGAAATCAGGGCGGGAGGACCCGTTTTGAAAGCGGGGGAAGGAGGAGGCGCCGTAGCTTAGGGGATCGAGTTGCCCGTAAGTGCGACTGGCACAGTCCGACTTCTGAATATCCCACCAAATTTTATGAGCTGAAAATGTAAACAGTCTGCTAAGAAGCCCTCCATGTGGACTGGAACAGAGCGATGGTGAATGTCCAGCTTTAAGAATACGAACTGTCATTGTGGTTTTTGAGGGGGTGGGGTAGAAAATTTCTCATATTTTTAGGAATACAAGCGTTTTAGTATTCTGAGGTCACAGCCACTGAGGCTCTTAGCAATCAGAGGGTTAAATCTGATGCCGAAGATGAATTTTCCTCCCATTAGAGTTTAGTGGAAGTTTAGAGGAGGACTGGGGTGCCTGTTCAGAGTAGTCTTCGTTAACTGATGAAAGTTGGAAATTTCGAAGGCCACCCCAAAATAGTCGTAGCGTTGCTTCCAAACTGGACGTTAGTATAACTAAACTAAATTAGTTTTATTGAATATAATGAAGCGGAAATCAATTTGATGAATGAAATAGTGTAAAATTTGAAGCAATGTAACCAGTTAACTTAATTCCGTTTGCAATGCCCACTTATTCTTTTTAAATTCATTACACACGCATGCTTTAAGAATCCTCATATCTCAATATGATACAACAGAAAACGTTAAATTGCACTTATAAGGAAAATAATCACAAATAATTGACTCCAAATGCTTCTTGCAGAGCATTCAGTATTTCCACAACGTAAATCTGCTGATATTTCATAACAAGCGGGTACAAAGAAAAACATTCGGTAACAATCAAACAGAAAATTATACTCTTCAATTCAATAAAGAGCCTAACGATTTGTACGTCTTCAAAAGCACACTTTCTCCATGCAAGAATTGATTTTGTACCTACCGAAGAATAAACTTGAATCAGATGCGCGTGACTGGGAATATTTGGGGAAATCCCCGGAAGGGATTTCAATGTTTCGAGCTGTTCTTTTCCCGAAGAAACGAGCGGAGGTACTTAATGGACAAATCAGCAATTCCCGTTTATGATTCGATGGGGAAATCAGAATGAAAAAAAGAAGACGTGGAAGCTAACAGATGCATTTCATCATTGACGTCGAATGGGGAAAATCACCACGTCAGCTAATCGTACAGAAAAAAAAGTTTGTGGTGAATGTCCCAAGAGCATATCGACAACAAAGAAAAGGAGAAACATGACTAATAGTTGAAGCCATACAAAGTATGGCGCAAAGTATATGAATTAGTCCCTTTGCTTGCATCCAAAGAAGTTGTGCTTGGTTTAGGGTAGGGTTGTTTTAATTGCCAAGCATTGATACGGGACGCTTAAGTGCTAAATAAATAAAACATGAAAAAAGTGGGTAGGTAATGGTTTATTTTACTCTGATAAAAGAAGCAATAACGTTTAATTAATCTAATAAAATGAACACGTAGAATTATAAAAAAAGATGTAAGGCTAATCCCTTTTAGTCTAGTCATATTTTAAAGTTGATTTTTTTCTCAAATATATGAATTTCTTTTTTACGTAATTATAAAATTGGGCTCAAGTCATTTTAAAATTATAATGATAAATCAAAATTGCTTCCTTTGTCTCCGGTTCTTTCGTTCGACCATTGAGTTGACATTAGGGAAAGTACTATCTCCGCACTTGCTTCGTGGGTTGGAATGGCAGATACATATTCGCATAGCTTTATTAGACAGGTTTCTCGTGTTTGAAGGATTAAAGTTACCTAAAATTTTTCATGATAACAAAAAATATTTTCCTGTTAAGGATATTTCTGTCATTTCAACGGCATTTAAATTTTCAAGGACTCTTAAACAGCAAATTTGCAACTATAATTACTTTTGTAAAAACTTAAATGAGATTAACAATACACACTGCTATTGTAATGATGAAGATTATAAGGATTTTATTGATAAAGATAGGGGACATATTATCACGGGTAATTTACATATTGTTAAATCCATATCTCTTAGAGATATTATGAAAAAGGGAACTAAATTTAGGCTTAGAAAAAAAGTTGGTTCTATTAGGATTGTCAATTCCATCAATTGTGACTTAAATATTTTTATTGTAAAAGTTGCCAGAAAATATCATTGGCCCATTGAGGGATTTGGAGAATGGAAACAGCGCATCTTAAAAGAAGTAAAGAATGGAATTTATAAAAATGATTGTAGGGATATTAATAGAGGCATTTTCTTCAACAAGCATCTTAAAAAAGAAATTGAGGATTTAAAAAGTAAATTCATTATTACTACAGTTGATAAGGCAGGAAATAATTTTTGCATAATGTGTAAATCACACTTCAAGGAAATTATTCTTAATGAATATAATTCAAATAAAACATATAAACTTATCAAATTTGGCAAAAAAGAACTTGATAAAAGGATTTTAGCACTTGCTAAAAAAACTAAAATTGAAACCAGTAATTTAAATTATCCATACCTTTTCCCCACTATAAAATTTCATAAAAATCCATTAAATTTCAGATTTGTCACTAGTGGCACTGGCTGCTATAATTATCACTTTGGAAAATT
Source organism: Araneus ventricosus (assembly GCA_013235015.1). Lineage (NCBI taxonomy): Eukaryota > Metazoa > Arthropoda > Arachnida > Araneae > Araneidae > Araneus > Araneus ventricosus. The sequence continues at coordinate 71,613 of BGPR01006570.1, read as the reverse complement.
ATTCTTCAAATTTCTTAAAATTATTCTTAACAAAATAAAAGAAGAAGAGAACTTTATCATTGACAATAATACTAAAATTTTGAATTTTATCAAGGAAAATAAAATTTATAATATTTTGGCATTTGATTTTGAAAATCTCTTTACTAGTCTCCCACACAATAAATTAATTGAAGTTTGCTCAAATGTATATGATCTGTACCTAAATACTGATTTAATTGATAAATATAAATGGTTAGAAATTTGCAGAGCTAATATTTGTGAAAATTATTTATTTAATGGAATTAACTACTATAAACAAGTTCTCGGAATTCCTATGGGTTGTTGCTTCTCCAGTGCATTGGCCAATTTATTTCTTCATTCATTTGAGAAAGAATTAATTAAGAATGAGCTTGTGTTCGGATTCTGTTTTGTTGATGACCTTTTATTATTTAATTATGATAATGTTAATTCCATTCTTAACTGCTATCCAGAGGAGCTTAAATTAAATAAAACTAATAATGAAGTGAACAAATGTAATTTTTTGGATCTGGAAATTAAAATTATAAATTCAGGAGTCTCTGTCGGAATTTATGATAAACGTAAAGATTTTAAGTTCAAAGCTATTACACTCTGCAATTTTCATACATGTCTTCAGTTTAAAATTTTAAGAAATTCTATATTTTCTCAAATTAATAGGATTAAAAATATTTGTAATAACCAATATACTTTTGTTAAGGCTTTAGATAATTTAAAAAATATATTAAAAGATAACGGATATTCTGGTTATTTCCCAGAAGTTAATAAATTTCTAAAAAAACAGTTTTAAGAATCTCTGTTTTTCTGGAGAATAGTTTGAATTCTTCTACATAGATGGCGCTAGGGGCTTGCTTCTTGATGTTATTGGCTTCACTTATTTAGAGCGTCTGTTTTTGAAAGAGGATGACTTTTTGGTTTGTCTCATTTTTGATTCTGTTGTACAGGTATCTGTCATGCTTTTTCTTTTTTCCTTTTATCCTGTTTTCAGAGGTTGGACAAAAATTCAGGCCACATAAAGGAATAATTTTGACTAATGGTCTTTCCTTTATTCAGAAAATTTTTGTCCTGCTTCAGAGCTACAATGGCGTGTTGACTCTGAGGAGAATCGCCATTTTGGTTCTTTTACAATTTTCTTCCATTTTGCTTTCATTCTAATTGTATTTTTCGTTTTATTTTGCTTCTTGTGTTTTATTTTAAGGTTTTATTAATGCCTATTCTTTATAATTTTTAACTTATTTTTCGAAGTTCTAATTTTATTAGACAGGAATTCTGATCAATATACTTTGTATCTGAAAAAAATTTCATCCATTTCTCTTCCATACTCAATTTCATATATGCTTCGCAATTTGAGTTGGTATTATTTTTCTCTAAATAATCTTTTAGATACACAAACTGACTAAGGGATAATGGTCTTTGTTGCTAAAAATCCCATCTCATCACATCTCAATCAATCAATATACAAATTGGTTTAATAGAAACTTAGTTTCTTCCAATATCGATGTTTCTTATTCGGAAATATGTATTTGTACGTTTTATTACTTCCTATTCAGGAACTTCGTTAATTTTAGGGAGAAAACGGGACAAATAGTAATACGGGATTGAGTAGTAAGAAACGGTGACAGTTCCGTATTCACTAGGACGTATGGCAACCCTAGATAATGGAAGTATTGTGCTTCCAGTGTTAAAATACGATGATAAGTCAACTAATTCGGGATCTTTTGGAATGATAAGGCAGTTAGATTCTCTTGCAAAGCAAGTTACTGATTCCACGCCGTTTATAGACTGGATCGCCTCAGAGGACATTATTTCCAACTTAAAAAGCAGTCAATCCAAATAACGTCTGAAAACTACCGTAAAAGTAAATACCAAGCATTTATTGGAAACGTTCCGGACATTGTAGGACATTCTAACCATCTCTAAATGGACTGGAAACAGAGTGCAGGACAGACTAATTGAACGCATAATGAGCAAAACCAACATAACCCCAGATCTCCTTCACAGATTCAACCTTCATCCAGATCCTTTGTGCACAGTTTGTAATGAAATCAATGATATTTCTCGCATCCTACTAAAGTGCAAAAAATATGTATCTTTCAGAGTTATACTCTGGAGCAAATTGAACTTCGTCGAACCAAACATTACTTATGATGTCCTTCTGTATCATGTCTTTACCAACAAGAAACATCTTATCATCTTCATTCAAGCCCTCAAGTACTTTGATATTTTTTAGCCGCATTCTTTTGGCATCCAGCGATTCTGAACCTCTGTCGCTCTTGTAAGGTCTTAGCCCAGTGATAATGGGGTATGATCAGATATCGCAAGACACAGCTGTTATGACAATGACAATCGTTATGACAATCGAAATGTTACATTTCGTCGCTTAAAAAGCAAAACCACCTTTCTCAATTTCTTGAAATTTTATCGAAGAAGAAACAACTGAATTTTTTGCAGCCAATACCGAAAATTACTGAATTTTTTTAACATCTTATATGAACATGAGACGGCATGTTTTCACCCGCTGATAACGAACTTGACGAATTCTTGTTACTTGTGAAAAATAAATATTAAGGTACGTGACTACCTTCGGAGGACTTGTTTTGAAATTTTTAATGAAACATTCATGTTTTTAAATAAAATGAGTTATAAAACTAAGAATTTCAATGCAATTTCATTGGAAATTTCCTTGACGTTAAAAATATAGGCAATTTTTAGCAAAATGCTTGTGAAAATTTGCACTGACGCCAAACCTACTATAACAAGATCTATTGAATATATTTCATCAATATTTACACAGTATATAGCTAACATGCTTATCTGTGTTATGAACTAAAATATTTGTAATATTTCGAAAAGTTTTGGAGATATTCCAAACTTTGTGAACAAACTCGAATTTTTTTTAAAAAAATCATCTATTTTTCTCACTACAAAGTCATTAAAATAAATAAATATAGGCAGAGAGCTTAGATTCTAGTTCAAGACATAGCTATAAACAAATAAAACATTTTGGCCAAATTTCATTTTAATATCTTAAAAACATTTTCCAAAATGATGTTTGCCACGAAGAAAAATATCGGAAAACGCAATTTCTCAGAAAACGCTTTTAAAGATTTTCATACAGTACAAAAAATTCTGTACTCACCTTAGAATCTTAAAACTCGCCATATTTACAAGACAAACCCTCTTTTACTTGATTTTATACGACTTTGGTCCTAAGTTTCCTCCGTATGTGATCATTGGAAAGAGTTTGTTTCAAGAGCCGCGGAGACAAACTGATCCAAATTTTGACAGAAACATTATTATGCGCTCCTATCCTATAACACCCACGATGGTAGACTGGTGATAACATTTTTTTAAAAATAGTTACAGCACTAAATAATAATGCATTAAATAAAAGCATAAGATGTTTAATTGATATCGAAATAACTGTAGTGTGAAGAAGACACCTCGGACAGTTACTGCCACACTGATCTTTAAATTTAAAAAATAGGATTTCATGTCTATTTTCATTTTTACCTAATCTAACCTTAGGTGGAAGTTAAGAGAAAACTAAATAAGAACGAAGGGATGTCAATAACTGTGGTGTCAATTACTCATCCACAGGGTGTCAATAACCGATTTTATAGTATTTATTTTCAATATATTGCAAAACACCTTCCAGTCATAATATTTTTAGGGAATCCTTTATTCAGCTTAAAGTAGAGTATTCCAAGAAAAGTGACCAGGAATCATAACTTGATTGAAATATCTATAATAGAAAAGACCAGAAAAATCGGTGACGATCACGTGGTTTGGTTTGGCTACGTGCCAAAGAGATTCAGACACTCTGCCTACAAATTAGCTTACACACCATGAGATACTACTTAGATTCTGTGATGATTTAATATCAAATAGGAGTTATGACAGGATTTGTTTTTTCTGCTGAGTGTAACAGTTTCTTTTCTTTTTTATTTTATGTTGATTCATCTACGTGGAACTCTGTTAATAACAAAAAGAAGTTATACTGGAATTAATTTATTTTTCCACTTCTCGGAGATCTTTACTTTCGTTTTCGTTAGAAAAGTTCTTTCTTTTTCGTACTTAATTTTGGAACTGAATATTTACATTCTTACAAAGCTGTAAAGTTGTTTCCCTGACATGCTAATATTGGCGACAAACGGAATTTTCTAGAAAATCCTGAACTGTCAACCTGTCTCTACTGGGAGCCAGAAGTATCTTGAATTTTACAGAGATTAGATCTCTTCCTACGTAATGAAGTCACTTCCTGTTGAAAAAGTATAAAAGCAAGCTCTCAAGCCAAGAGTAGTTAGTTGGAGTTTGATCAGCAAGCAAACTGGTGAGCTAATAAGAAACCTTTTAGCGCTCTGTTGAGATTTATTGGTAATCTCTGTTGTGAATTTTACAAGTTCTGTTTTAATACTTGCGCTACGTTTCTTTTCTTAGAATATTTGTAAAATAAAGAGCTTTATTTTTTTTTTATATCCTGCTTATGGGACTGCATTCACGTACACTCCACAAGACGATTTTGTTACAATGTATTTTGAAAAACGAAATTTGGTGTCAATTGATTCATCATTTCTGTTTCTTCTACTTTTTTTTTATTTTTTAAGCACTTTCCCAATGTGCTTGAAATTTTCTACAACATTCGTGACAATCAGATCTAAGATATTGTTGGCAAGCTAAAAGCCCGTCTTATATGGGCACAAATCTTTTTTTGTTTTTATTATATTTTCCATGAATTAATGGTATGTTCTCGTATACGGAAGTTTGGAGAGGAGGGTGCCAGCTCAGGTGTCGTCTTCGTCATCTGACCGCTGTTCAAAATTACGAGGTCCGTCCCTAAATAGCCCTCGTGTTGCTTCAAAACGGGACGTTAATCTAACCTAACCTAACAAAAACCCTCCGTGTTTTTGTGCATGCACCAAAAGGAGTTATTTTCACCAAAATAGGGGGAAAGTGAAGAATGGGAGGGGAGATGTTTACATTTTACCTAGCGTGATCTAACAAAGAACTCGGGAAATGCGCTCATCTTACTCATTGCCTGTCACCCCTTTTCGGAGTAAAATCATCCAAAAATGCTAGTCTCTGGATATTGAATCGATCAGCATAAATAATGCTTTAGGGATGTCAATAACTGACTTGTTTACGTTACGGTCAATGTGAATAATCGGTTATCATGGCTAATCACCGCGGTAATTATTCATAATAACCAAATAAGCCGGTTAAAGTGGATAATTTATGAGATCCTATCACATTAACCTGCTATTATGAATAATTGCGAATGAGCTTTGGTCATTATAATTATTTTCGGTTGAAATCTAATTTGGCTTTTTTCCTCTATTTGAAAATATGAGGTGCGTGTGTCACAGAGTTGAAGGTTAATCGCTTAAGGTATCCGCATACGTTCGAAAACCCATTTTTGACCGAAAATCATAATTTTTTTTAATGTCTTATCTGAAGCCTATTGTTTTTAGTTTTCAAAACAGTTTTTATTTTACATATATGATGATCAGAAGTGAAATTAGAGACATTTTAGTAGAACTTGACAGTTGAAAATGGAGTGGTAAATAATACGATAAAGAAGCATTTTTCATTGTTTTTACTTAAGATACTTAAATTTTATTGTTTATTTTTGTTTTATACTATTTTACATATACCAGGTATTATTTTGAAAGATTTTCAGTGTGAAGTTCTTTGTTTTCTATGACATTGTTGCAAATTTAGGTAATTTTGAATCATTGCAGTATCTTGATTCTCTGTTAATGATGTAATTTTTGATAATAAACGTAGGAAAAGTACATAAATTGTACTTATGATCAATATCAATCACTAAAAGTATCTCTAGATCAACTAATAGGCATTATAAAGTTATTTGACTGAAAAACAATATTCAAATCTATCGATGGTGGTTGAATGATAGGAAACGATAATGGCACATAAAGCTCAAGAAAACGACTAAAAAAAATTTCCAATCAGAAAATTTTTAAAAATGTGCTAAGCTGGCAAAAACTAAGGCCTCGCCTACAAAACTGGGGAGTATTGAAGAAAAATTCTGTCTGAATTTAATTCTCATTGTAAATTAAAAACATAAACTTTAAACTCATTTTTCTCGAAATGTGATTTTTTGCAAAATTTTCATTTTTCAAACACGATAACTAAAATTCAACTTAAAATATCCGTCTCAAATTTGGCATACATATTAACATATTATTTATTATATTGTCTAGGTAATGAACCAAAATATAAGTGAAGTAATGCTCCATTAAAAAGTTATGTATCTTTTTAGGTTTAAAAAAAGGCCAAAATTCTTTAAAAATTCATGATTTCACACTAAAACTCTTACAATTTACATGTTTTTAGATACATTGCAAAACTTTTGCTTCAGGACCTAGCCAATAGTTGAAGGATTATATATGCAAAAGAATTTACCATTCTGATCATTTCTTTTTGAACGAGGGTGTTTGAAAAAAGGTCAAATTTAGTGCAAAAAAAAATTTAATTTTTTCAAATTTTTTAAAATATATTTAATTCATTTAACTTTTTTCTATGATTTATGAAGTTTTAACATAAATGTCATATAAAAATACAAAAATATTGCTTCAAATATCATTATTTAAAAAAAAGGCCTCCGAACGTAGTCGGATACCTTAAAGTTAAAGTTTTCTTTGCACTGTCTCCTGTTTCAAATGTAGAATTTCAACCACACTCGCCACGCCCGCGGCATCTAAAGTGGGCAACCGGCTGATTTTTTAAGGCTATCTTATGTCATCGGGTATTATATCGTAATTGAATGTGGAACTAAAGCAGTCTATATAAACTTCAATAATCCATGACTAAACAGTGCAAACACGAATTAACTCGTGATCAGTCAACAACGTTTGGGCATGAAAACACGAGGTAACTCGTGACCTGTCAACAAAGTGTTAAGAAAACATCCTACGACTTCGCTAGCAGCGGGAGCCGGAACCTAGTCGCTTGATCATTGAATGTTAGAATAATCTTGTTTAACCCCATCCGGTAAGATTTAATCATGGTATGGTACAGTATGACACGAAAAGCTATGAAGAGTTATACTCATCATTTTACAGGAAGGGATTAATTAATTACATTTATCAATGAATTTTGATTAATGAGATCATTTAATTAATCAGATTGACCTAATTTCATTGGTAATTATTCATAATAGCCGGTTAGTGTGATAAATACTCATAAATTATCCACTTTAACTAGCTTATTTAGTTATTATGCATAATCGCCGGTGATTATCCACAATAACCGATAATCCACATTGACCATAACATTTACTCTAGTATATTTCTAATTCACGCAACCTTTAAGGTTTATGTGAATTAAAAGTTTGAATGAAAAATGTTTGCGTGAATTAGATTGTTGTTTCTATATTTTTTTCATATAATCCTTAAAGTAAACCAAATCAAATTTGTGAGGTTTTTGAGACAATGTTTAAGAAAAATTGCGGATGATTTCTAGGTTTCAAGAGTAAACGAAACTAAAATCCCCCTGAATAACCTCCCTATCTAAACAGTCTCTTGTGATAAAGTTGGATATATGCAGGAAACTGCCCTCATAGGAAGGGCGAAATGATTTCATTGGAATAACATATATAAAATGAAGCTAGATAAGAAAGTGGGTTAATGAATTTACTCTATCATCCCGTGATGCGGGCCTTCATTAAAAGAGGAGAAACAACTGATTAGATCTGAATAGTGCAATTTTCGTCGCTGTAATTGTGAATTATGGCAAAATATTTGACTGAGTGCTTTGGATTTTGTTGCTTATTTTTATGCTTCATTTTATCTCTGAAAGCGACTGCTGAAGAAAGGAATCTGTTTAATATACCTTTGGTGAGAATTTTGATCTTTGAAAGTATCTGTTTTATTCAATAAATTGAATGTATCTGTTAAATAAGTTTTATTTTTTAAAGAAAAATGCTATTTTATTTGTCAGGTGCAAGGAAAGAATTTGAAGTTCATTATTTTTTATTATTAAATGGATATGTATTCTTGTTGCATGACATGAAATAATTTTCAATTTGAACCCAGTAAGTTCAGCATATGCCTTTTAATATCAAATGATTGTAAGTAATATTAGAGTTTTGAAATTATAAAGGCTAGTTTTCAACTTGCATTAAACTTATTCATTTTAATGTAAAACTTTATTTTACATTTTCGCTTTGGTATTGAAAATAACTGAAATAACTGATATCATTGGTCTCTTTTCTCAGAACCATTCTAGCATTTTGTTCTAAACGATTATTTAAGAATTTTTCCTCGAATTTATGTAGGCTAAAAATGAAATCAATGGAGCTTTTATTATTTATTTTTGAACTAACAGAGTACCCGGCGTTTCCCGGTCAAAATCGTTTGGAAAGCAGGGAACTAAACAATATTTTATAAATAATATAACGTTTATTAATGCTAATTTATTACTGGAATTTTTCTCATTTTTTATGAAATGATGAATAAATTAATAGTACAAAATGTTTATCCATTCATCATATTATACAGTTTTACATATATTTCTTGCATTGTTAGCCAATTTTTAGGGCATCTTATTATTTTAGGAGCAATAATTATGCAATTTTCATGCTAATTCGTTTATTTGTTAAAAGTATTCCAATGACTCACCTCCACCCAACGCAGAAGAGTGTGAGATAGGGCCCATTTCCCAATGCATTTTTTTGTTCTTGTTGAACTATATTTGGAGACATTTTTGAAATAATATTTTAATAATTAAAGTGTCTAAATCAACTGATGAAGCTTATTTCTACCAAATTGCCCCAGCCGTTATAAATTATTATATCGGTAGTTATTATCCTCTTAATGAGGAACCTGTGTGCCAAGTTTCATCAAATTCGCCAAGCTTGTCAATCGGCCTATTTCTTACAAGTATTTTGGAGACTTTTCCACAACGTACCTTGAGGGACGGGGTAGGAGTTTATTTACCCTTTCAGTACTTCAAGTTGGCTAATGAGGAACCTGTCTGCCAAGTTTCATCAAATTCGCCAAGCGTGTCAATCGTCCTATTTGTTAGATGTATTTTGGAGACTTTTCCACACCGTACCCTGAGGGATGGGGTAGGAGTTTATTTACCCTTTCAGTACTTTAAGTTGGGTAATGAGGAACCTGTGTGCCGAGTTTCATCAAATTCGCCAAGCTTGTCAATCGTCCTATTTGTTACATGTATTTTGGAGACTTTGCCACACCGTACCCTGAGGGAGGGGGTAGGAGTTTATTTACCCTTTCAGTACTTGAAGTTGGGTAATGAGGAACCTGTGTGCCAAGTTTCAGCCAATTTTCCAAACTTGTCAATCGTCCTATTTGTTACATGTATTTTGGAGACTTTTCCACACCCTACACTGAGGGACGGAGTAGGAGTTTATTTTCCTTTTTAGTACTCCAAGTTGGCTAATGAGGAACTTTTGTACCAAGTTTCATCAAAATTGGTGCAGCCGTTCAGAAGTGATGCTAGAACAAACATATATATATATATATATATATATATATATATATATATATATATATA
>BGPR01006570.1:23372-36156 GCA_013235015.1 Araneus ventricosus | reverse complement strand
CATGCAAAGTAACATAGTATAATCGATCACCAACTTGCAATGCTAGTTTGCTGTAAAACTGTGCAAAGATGCACGATACTTCGTATCAAGCCAAGATCGGTTACCGCAATCTATCTTCCGCATTCAGGATCTCGGTGTCCGAATGGTCAAGGCGACTGATTAGGTAACCAGATTGTCTAGTGTTCGAACCCAAGGTTCGTTTGCGTAACAAATGGCGATTACAAAATGATGCGATATGGAAGAAAAGTCTTTTTCAATCTTTTTGCAGGCAACTTGCACGAAAAGTTGACTGCAAGTTTGTCGCATAGTGACTTAGAAGTTTTCGTTAACTTGCTGCAGTCTTGTTATGAACTTGCGGTCTTTTTGTGCTGAACTTGCTGTCTTTTCGTGCTCAATTTGTTGCAAGTTTGCAGACTTGCATAGCAAGACTGCGTCAATTTTGTTGCAAACCAAAATTGATATATGGGCAGAATGCTGCTATTAGTTTAGGTTAAGTTATGGTTTCGAGACCAGGTCATCTGTATATGCGAACTTGATGGACATATAATGCAATGGGATCATTACCCTCCTATTTATGTGATGTGGAACGATGAAGAGAAGATGTGTCCTCAAAGATTTCATCTATGTCATTCTATAACGTTAGCACTAGAGAATCCTTATGGTACACGAGTACTGGAAGTAAATTTCTAGTCCGATATTGTCGAAGATCAATTAATAGAGTCATACATGTGGGACTGAGTGCGTACTCCAGAAGACAGATGAAGATTCAATTTGATAGTTTATATCTTTAATTGGACGAAGGAGGACTTAGAACTACATAAACATTTAAAAGAAGTAAAGTATAAGGGATTTAGGAGGCGGGTGCTGTCCTTTGAAGAATCAAATAAAGTCATCACATTTCGCAGACTTCAAATCAATGAGCGTCATACTCGCCCATCACTAAACTTTCTATAATGTCTGCCCCGAGCAGGAGAAAAAATCATTTTAGACATCATGAGACAGGCCGGAGTGTTGCCATCTGGTGTGACTAAACTTCACTGTCGACATAAATCATGCCTAAATGTTTAAACGGCTCAGTCACAGAATATTCCAGTAAAAAAGTTTTGCCAGAACATTTTTGCCAAGATTAAGTTCAATGGTTGTTACGATGTGAAATATGGTTCCAGCACGATGAACCCCTTATTCCCTTTTTAAAATGTCGCTCGTCAACATTGAAACGCGATATTTGCATTAAGTGGAGCATCGCTACTCAAACGTTGGTCTATACGATCGCCTGACATATTATGATTAGATTACTCTTTCTTAGGTCACCTGAAAGATTTGGTGTCCGACACTTCATGGATATTTGCCATATATATCTCCATAGTTGCCTTTGCTGTCGAAGATACATAAAAAATCTTCCGCAATGTTGAGATTTCATAACGCGATAGTAAAACGCCAGTTGTTGAAGTTCGTGCTTCATTCCTCGTATTCGAAGAACGTGACGATGAAGTTTCCGACCTTAAGTTGATATAATATTCCGATTCGGCTTTGACTACTTTACATTGTCAGATGTTAGTAAACGCAGTAGTGAAACACACAGTAAAATTTACTCTACCTTTATTCTCTGCAATGATAAAGTAAAAGAAAATGTTTCAACCTCTCATAAACTTCTCCAGAGGAAGAAAGTTAATTACTAAACGAATGTGTACATTGTATGTAAAAATTACTAATTAATGAATTTTAAAAATGATGAAATGAAAGTTTTCACTATACGATGTGCATCCACCAGTTATTTTGAAAGAGCTAGGAAAGTTAATAGGATACTGATTATAGATTATCAGTAAGAGCAGTAAAGCCCTCTTACAGTGTGGTCATAAATTATTGAACCCTCACAAGAAATTAATACCCCCCCCTATAATGTAGCTAATTCGTTTGTTTGTAAATAAGTGAGTAGCTCAACAAGTTTTCTTCAGATAGGAAGCGTACAGTTATGGCGCACTAAATCTGCGCAATCCAACGCAAGTCTCAAAATGGCTACGTGCCACGAAAGCAAATCAATTGTAACAGGGCAAAGAATTACTCGGTTAGAGTATCGAAATTTTCGGTTTCCAAGTAAGAACTAATTCCAACTTCGGTAAAAGCAATTTACGGGAACAGGAAATGTGCATCATGGGAAAGGTGCTGGTCGACCATCGGTCTCAGACAAAGTTGTAGAACGAGTGAGGGAGATTTGTTCTCCTTAATTGGTCATACCAGAGTTTAATGGAGTTCTTACTTGTTACAATTGATCTGCTTCGTGGAACCGGAGACGTGCCTTTTGCTGCATGATAGGCATTTTAACACTTACGTTGTGAATTGCCCACTGTAGCACTAATTTATGTCAGATGTACCTTTTGCTGCATGGTAGCCATTTTAACACTTACATTGGGAATCCCCCACTAAATTATTGCCGCACTAATTTATGACCACCTTATATTACTTAAACATGTAATGAAGAAATTTTAACAGCATTGTTTGACAATCTTTAGTTCATTGAATTGAACCTTGACATTCCTCTAAATAGCTCAGATGGAAGTATTTCACTTTTTTCAAAATTTTTGCATTTTCTAAAGCTTTTAGTATTTTAAGTGCTTAATTGTATAGAATAGTTAATAATACAATGAAAAGATAACAAACGGAATGAATTTTTTCCACTTCTTACTCCATTTCTGAAAGAACCTTCACAAGTTGTAGAACTTTTTAAGAATAAAAATAGCAAAGGATAATATTTCTTCAGTATATTATTTTTGTCAATTTTGCTTTAAGATGATTATTGACTTCAACTATTTAAAAAGAAAATGTTGGGCTTTAACAATTTATTTCATGCACTGTAATAAAACAGTCTATAAGAAATTAAAATGTGGTATTAAAATTCAATTCTATGCATCTATTTAATGCAGTTAATAAGTAGCTTTATATAGATACTTACAAGTAAGCTGAGTTGACATTAAAATAGCTAAAAGTATTTTGAAGACAATGAAGACTTTACACATTCGAGCAATAATTTACATTTGTATGTTATAGGAGTTGTTTTTGGTAATGAATAAGATTTGCATAAGATTAAATTCCCAATATTTAAATTAAAGTAAAACTATTTGTGTTCTCATTATTTTAATTACTGTATAAGCATAAGATTTTAGAGTTTTGGAAAACATAAATGATAATTTTTTGTAAACTGTCTTAAAGATCTCATAATTACAGCACTTCAGAAATTTCAGATGTAGTTAATCTCACATTAAGGCTTTTTAACTATTATTTTAGGATAAAACAAGAAAAAAAGACTTAGATGCAATTGTAACATCATAGGGCATTTACCTTGATTAACTACGTCTACATGGAGAGAAGAAATTAATAGTTTTTTTCTCCGTATGAAAAACTAGCAACTAAATTTTTCTTATACTTTTCCAGATTATTCTTCCTCCGTTTTCTTATTGACTAGAAGAAAATGTCATCTCTAAGGTTAACTCACATTGAGGGAACTCTTTTCATCTCTTAATCACTCCAGGGATTTGGCTCAATTAAAGTATTCTTAAAGGTTAAAGTCAAAGGTTAGAGCGAAGATTAGTGCAAGGCCTGATGCTCATAATCAGATTAGAGGATTAAATCCATAGGATCTCTTTCGAGTGTGCTTGACTCAAATGAATGTCAACTAATCTGCTATTTTAGGAACAAAGTTGAAAGGAAATGGTTAGCGATACAGAGTTAAAGAATAAACTTTTATATTTAGTTTAATATTACTAGTTTATATAAATCGTTTCATATATCTATGCACGCTTTAATTTAATATTAGAGGATATTAAATGAAAGTTTTAAGGAGACATACGACTCTTAAACCTCGAAAAAATGGAGAAAATCTGTCAAATTCGATACAATATATCTCTGAAAAAATGTAATTCACTAACTCACTTTTTTCTAGAAAAATATCTGCTCTTTCTCTTATAGTACATACATTTTCACACCTTCATATTGGTATGTATTTATCTGAGAGAGTAATAAATATGGGTATAATTTTTGAAGAAAAAATGATATAGTCACCTTGCACGGATGATTACGGATGAAATATTTATCTAAACATAATATTTTGGGTATCTAAGTAATCCAAACAGTCTGGTTAAGAAATTGAACTCCAATTTATTAACATTTAAATTTTATTTCTATTTTATATACCAATTTAAAATATAAATGTTAAAAAAAGTTAAAATTTCAAATTTTTTGAATCCCCACCCTCCCCCAAAAAAACGCTTCTTTGGAGAAATATATACAAACATGTGGTTCAATTTGTAGAACATAGCAAAATACATATTCGGTAAAAATTTTATGTAAAAATATTCAATAGTTCTTGAGATATCGTTCGCGAAATATAAGAAAAACACATTTTGAGATATAGCGTTTTAAAGATATGGCCATATTCAATGTTTACGTTGAAGAGCTGATACATTTTTCTTCATAACTTTCATAATTATGTGAATTTTTTTAACGCGAATTGTTTTAAATTGTGCAAAAAAGACAGAGGAATAATATATGTTTTTTCATAAAATCGAAAGTTTTCGAGGTTTAACAATCGCATGAACCCTTAATACTGTAAAAATTTTCCTCTTCATTCCTTAACATTCTACATCACATAATTATTTTTTTCTTTTCGATGTTTGGATAAAAAAAAATGGAAATAAGCCCCACTACTAATTTCAAGCTAAAATGGTATCCCTTAAAAACACATAAATGGACGGTGTTTGAAAATTCTAGTACGTGTTTTATCCTTTCGACCCTAATGGGTATATACGTCCTGGAGTTTAGACTTCATTCCCTATTGGTGAATAAATCCCACTTTTACATGGATTTTTATGTTGTCAGGTCAGTGTTCTTAAGGAATTAGGGAATAAAATTATGATTAAAGAAACTTGGAAACATTCTCATATTGCAAATGGCGGACTTATGTTTTTGATCACGCATGTTACTCAAGTTTCAATTGGTCTATTTTTAAAAAAACATTACACTGAATACAACAATATTTATGCCATAGTTAGTGCAAAATAGTTCGTATTGTTCTTATTAAGTAATAATTTAGCCTTTTTAATATAAGATTTAAAAAAATTTTGAATAAATTCTTTTTGTGTGATATATTGCACCAGTCGCATTTAATAGTGGGACAATACATCCCATCAGTGACCAAATTACTACAAGATTATTGTTCCGAAGCTGTAAAGTTGTTTCCCTGGTATGCTAATATTACAGCAGGAAACAGAGTTTTACAGATTTTTTTACCGGAATAATCCCAATCGTGACATACTGTTCCAGGAGATTTCCAGGGAACGGGAAATTGAAAAACTTAAAACTCATAGTATACTTCTTTTAAAATGTCAACTTTAAATTAAATTACTTTTCACAGCTAAATTTTAATCATACGAAAGTCGGGTGGAAATGGTTAGGTGGGTAATAGAGTCCGTCTCTACAAACACAAATCACCATGTAACTCATGTTCGTTCGGTAGTATCTGTTTTCTAAAATACTAAAATGCAAGAATGACATTATGTACTGATGATATTATTTAATTAATTAATTAACTAATTTAATTAAAGAAAAGCACACTACAGAGAAAACTTCATTTACAGAGTGCTAACAAACACACAAAGAACAAAAGTCACAACGAGTAAATAATTAAAAAAAATACCTTAAAAAGCAAAAAGTAGACCACAGAGAATACATAAAATCATAAAACTTATGCAAACGTATATATAATTAAAAACGAAAACATAAAATCACAAAAACTTTAAAACGCACCATGACACCAAAAGTCATATTTTTTTTAAGAAAAATTAAAAGTTCATTTCCAAAAGGCAAGGGTCAAAAAGTCAAAACACGCAAGCACCGAGTCTAATAAAAAACACACCGGAAGTTTAAAAACGTAAATACACACATGAGATAAAAAAAATGCAACACTGAAGATAAAAATAAATCAAACACGGCGCCAAAAACAGAGTACAAAAATTGAAGCCTATAAAAAACATTAAAAACTGGTCGAATACATAAGAACACAGAAAATCAAATAGCATAAAAATCTAAAATGTTGTAGAAAGGCAAAATAAAACATATCATGTATTTAAAAGATGCAAACATTTCGATTTAAAAGCACCAAGAGACATATTAAAAATGTCAAGTTCATCAGAGAACGTGTTAAAAATTTTATAAAACCTATATAATGAGAACCTGTTAATATAATTAAATTTTGAATATAAATTTGGAAAGGAACTCTGGTTTCTTAAAAATCTGGCGGGCACAGCGAAATCTATTGAGCTCATTATATCATTACAATCAATTGAACCATTAATAACTTTGTAAAAGAAAAGAACACAAGAAACATCTCGTCTGGAGCATAAACTAGGCATATTAAAAATATTAAGAAGGAGTGAAGAGGATACATCATGCAAGTAAAATAATTATGATAATATTTTACGATAATAATATTATGATAATATTTTACTGAATAACTTACAGAAATTATTCACTTTTCTTTTAACCACTTAACTAATTCATTTTCTCTACCGTCTAATTAGATTACACTCTCTGTTTTGGGAATGTGCTGTCGTATTGATTCATTTAAGAGCCCATACAATCCTTAAGATGTAAATGAGTTACTATTCATTTTTTTGAGTCGAATAATAACGTCTACGAATGACTTAATTTTTTTCAGACTTTATGTGTAAAAATGCCATAATTCGATGCACTAGTAAACTCGGGCTAAGCAGTTAAGGGGTTAAACGTATGGAAATGTGCATTACTTGCAAGCGTTGTGTTATTCAAATGCGAAGGGTATGAGGAACAGAAATCAAAAATTTTGTTGGTTCAATAAAATATGTAGGGTGTCTGCTATAATCGTGGCCTGGTGGCTAATTACATTCTAATAATTAATTAATTGATTATTAATAATAATCAATGATTGATTGATTATTGATTGTTAATTAAATTCTAAACCGTTAGAGATAGGCGTATACACCTAGATGGCAAATACATCACATAATGTACTGAATTAGATTTTAAGCTCTTAGAGTGTATAAATGTATTGCTGGAAAAATTACGAAGTCAAAATTTTTATACAGTCCTCCGGTCCTTTTGCACATGTTTAGTAAGATATTCTTGACACCTAACATTTTAAACAAAAGAAAGCTCCATTCTTCTACGACTAAAACTGATCGAGTTATGAAGCTTAGAAAGTCACCATTTCGGACGACTTTAGACCATTTCACAGGCTGCCTGGAGGAAGATCCACCAATTAACGCATACCGTTTTCTCGAGGCTGTTGTTGCTGGCGTAAAATAACTTAATTCAACACTTCATAATTCGTTCAGTTTTAGTCGCAGAAAAGTTGAACATTTTTGTTTACAATGTTGGCGTAAAACATAAAAAATTTCGGCGTAAAACGTATCAAAACGTTTCGGCGTAAAACGATCAAAATTATTTTACTAAATATTAATACGAGGGTGGTAAGTCATTAAGTAAGTCACAAAAGATAAGAAAAAAATAATTTACCATGATAATCACTTGGAAACAATTTTATTTTTCAACATAGTCTTCACCAATGTTGATGCACTTATCCCATCCTTTTATCAGCGCCCCAATTCCATCTGCATAAAATTCTTTGGGTTGCTGTCTCATCCACAGTGGGACTTCATGTTGAACGTCGTCATCATCTGCAAAGTGTTTGCCTCCAAGATGCTGTTTTAGTGGACCAAACAGATGAAAATCGCTTGGTGCTAAGTCTGGTTAGTCAGTGCTACAGCATCCACCTTACAGCTCAGACATAGCCTCAAGGTATTTTCATCTGGCGACGACGATGACGATGAGATGATGACGACGTCCAACACGAAGTTTTATTGTGGATGAGACAGCAATCCAAAGAATTTTATGCAGCTGGAATTGCGGCGCAGATCAAACGATGGGATAAGTGCATCAACGTTGGTGGAGATTATGTTGAAAAATAAAATTGCTTCCAAGTGATTATCATGGTAAATTATTTTTTCTTATCTTTTGTTACTTTCTTAATAACTTACCCTCGTAGAACCGGGAGAACTGTGTAAAAATTTAGATTTCGTCATTTTTTCAGCAGAACATTTATTGACTCTCAAATCTCATAAGATCTAATTCTTTACGTCATTTAGGGCATTTTACTAACTGGAAGTATATGCCTAACGGATTAGAAATTAGCTATTGGGTCATGACTAGAATGTAGTGCAACTGTACATCCTGTAAAGTGCAACCATAGTCTGTCTGTTGCGTAGCGAGGATAAGTGGCGCCCGGGCCATGGCATTTTTTCGTCCCCTCATCGTATTTGATTTTAAAAAGTGATGTAAACGAAGTAAAGTTTTGTCACCAAGGGCAGTGGCGTACCGAGAGTATGTGACACCCGTAAAATATTATGATATTTTTATCCCAGTAGTCATCAGTGGCGAAACAAGATTAAATGGCGCCAGAGGAATGGTATTACTTTTTGCCTCTCCACAATATTTTGCTTTAACGGGAGTTGGAACCCTAAGTCCGTTAACATTAACCCTGTTTTACTTCGATGTACCTTTTCTCAAAATCTGTTATAGATTCATGTTTGAATTTTTTTTTATACAAGTAAAGTCTGGTTAGTCAGTGCTACACCATCCGCCTTATAGCCCAGACTTAGCCCCAAGCGATTTTCATCTGACGATTCAATTTTTTTATGCAAGTAAATAACATCTCTCTCATTATACTGAATTGGTTTCTAAAAAAAATCAAAAATTTATTGTTTACAATTTTTTTTGTGTCAAAAAACAAGAAATGTGAAATTGGCCATTTAGATGTACCTTTTCTCAAATCTGTTATAGATTCATGTTTGAAACTTTTTATACAAGTAAAGTACACCTTTCTCATTATACTGAAATGAGCTTTTTTTTAAAAAAATACTCAAAACTTTATTTCTTACAATTTTTTTGAGTCAAATAGGGGAAAATTTCACTGTCTAAATAAATATTTTGCAAATTTATAAAAAAATAAAAATTAACCAAAAGCTCATTTTACCATAATGAGAAAGGTGTTCTTTACATCTATAAAAATTTTCGAACATGTATCTATGACAGATTTTGAGAAAAGGTACATCGAAGTGGCCAATTTAATATTTTTTGTTCTTACACAAAAAAAAATTGGAAAAAATAAATTTTTGAATTTTTAAAAACAATCATTTTAGTATAATGAGAAAAATGCACTTTACTTGTATAAAAAATTTCAAACATGAATCTATAACAGATTTTGAGAAAAGGTACATGGAAGTGGCCAGTTTAACATTTTTTGTCTTGACACAAAAAAAAATTGTTAACAATAAATTTTTGAATTAAAAAAATCATTTTAGTATAATTATAAAAATGTACTTTACTTGTATAAAAAATTTCAAACATGAATCTATAGCAGATTTTGAGAAAAGGTGCATCGAAATGGCCACTTTAACATTTTTTTTGTTCTGACACAAAAAAATTTGTAAACAATAAATTTTTGAATTAAAAAAACTCATTTTAGTATAATGAAAAAAATGTACTTTACTTGTATAAAAAATTTCAAATATGAATCGGTAACAGATTTTGAGAAAAGGTACATCAAAGTGGCCAATTTAACATTTTCGGACTTACGATTCCAAGTCCCCTTAAAAATGGTGAAAACGCAGCTAAGTTTTGACTGCATGCCGCCCTCTAAAACTGTGCCCCGGTGCATCTATAACCCCCTTTCCCCTTGGTCGCCACGCCACTGTAGAGTGTGTTAAATTCTTTTTGTATTAACGTCGGTATCACTAAAATGTACATTTAGCTCTCTCTCCAATTATCTATTCGGCATGAAAATCCAACATTCTAAGAAAAATAAAATGCACTTTGAAATTCTCCTCGCGTTGAAATGAATTAAGCCAAGGAACGAATTGCAGTAATTTTCACTTGCGGAACTAAGATGCTTTTCGCATTCGGAATTTTCGAAAAATATTCTAGTCAGCCTCATTTAAAGTCTCTCCCGGTCCGAGGGAAGCGTAAGGGTGATTAAGAATTTAACAGTTCATTTCCCTTTATGTGGTCATGATGGAGTTCATTAGATTCCTTTCTTCGAAATGAAGCGCCTAATCTAAACAGCAGTTTCTTTGATGAAGGAAATTAGCCGATGCAATCGAATGAGAGGCTTATAAGTTGGTTCTAGATGATAGGTTTAAGAAATATATGGATTTTAAGTGTCTGGTTTTAATGTTTCTCCAGAAGCTTCTCGTGAATACTCAGAATTTTCCGAAGTGGATATAAATAAAAAAGTGTTTATGGTGTATTTGCGGACTGTTCAAAATAGTGAGTTACCCAGAGAATAGTTTTGTGCCGTATCAGGATTTGATGCTGCAATGTCATGATAGTTGCTTCTATGAAAATAAATTTCTGTTTCAGATGGGAAGATATTATACATCTATTGTTGAAACAATTGAAATAGATTTCATTAAAACAGCTCAGCACTTTTCTTCAGAGATGGATATAATGTAGACATTATCTTGATTTTCTGTTGTTGTCTATCCTTCAGCAAATATTACCTGATAAACAGATAAGACTAAGGATTTATTTATATTAACTCTTTGAACCAGTCTAGATTGAGAATTCCAGAACCTCAAAAATTGAAGTACATTTTCGTGCACGAAAGAAGAAAAGAATCTTTATTTTCTTTACAGAATTTCCAGAAGAACGGCAAACGAATTTGGGCGATTAATTGCCAACAAAGAAAGGAACTACATTTTCCCGTAAATTGCTATCAGGCACCGGAAACCACCCGAGTCCAGGCCTCTGTCGAATGGGTCGGTTTTAGGCGTGATAGGTCTTATAGAGTTAAAGAAAAGTATTTCATTATTATATTATAGCACTAACCGCCTTCTGCGACCAGCTTGTTCACCGGGAATATTATTTCAATTGAATCTTGCATCATTTTATATCCATGGTTCTCGTAACAACGTAATTTTAAACTTAAGATTGTGGTAGATATTTAATCCGTGTTCCTGTACCTGTTCTGTTCATTGTTTCTATAAATGTCTCTAATGGAGTCAGATAACTGGCCATGTCCTGTAACCTCTTATTCCATTTTGTCGGCACTGTTCCCATCGAAAAAGAATATAAATGTTTTTCCCATGACTTTCTCGTTAAGTTACACAATATGGCCAGTTTTATGTTCACAGAATAGTGAAGAAGACCGAGTTTACATAGCACGTCTTCCCCTTGACCGATTTTATACAACATTTGATACAGATCTTTAATTTTGGTGTGAAAACCCCACACCAAATTTCATTCGTCAATCTCGTTAAAGTTTTAAGTTATCACATACACACAGACCGATAGACAAACTGCCATAATAATAAAATATAGTTTTCGGATTCATGGAAGCGTGGAACATGAAGATTTAAAAAAAACTCTAAATAAAATTTTTAGGCGCCTGCAATACGTCTCCTTTCTTTGCTTAGTATGAGTGAAAGTAGAAATCTCTGAATTGTAATGTTGTATTCCGAATTTAATTCAATTAAATTCGATTCTTTTTAAAATGAGAAGTTGTTAGTTTTGATGATCAAGACTGTTAATTGAAAAAGAAAACATTTGCCATCTACATTGTGTAACACACTTTGCCTTAATGTATAGAGCACACACGAAGGTCTTGAGTTCACCCCTTCACTTTACTTCAGAGCGGCGATAACTATGGTGCAAAAGTGGTGTCTAGGTAAAGTAAAGTGGCTATGCGATACTCTATGAGACCATCGTAGACAAATATTAAAAAGTTCATGAGACTATCTTAGACCAGATGAGACCAATATTCTGTAATAGAAACACCACAAAATCTCTCAAAAATTGAAAATCGCAAAAAGAGCCCATTTCAGGCTCTTTCTTCTTAGCGTTAATTATATTCCTGTACTAAATCATTGATGATGTACTACTTTGAAATTCACTTTATTCCCGTATATCATACCGTTTCCGTGATAAGAACTCTAATTCCGAATTCGTTCGTTAGGCGATTATCGCGAAGCTCATAGCCACTTTATAATAACAAGAAAACAATTTTATGACCATTGTTGTTGCCCTTCTATAGCTTAGCTGTAGGAGGGGGGGGGGGACTCAGAACGTTAGAAGAACTCTATGTAATGTACCCATTTTTAATAAATGCAAGTAATATTCTATAAATTACACGATCACCATTTAAAGCTATTTCATAAAATTAAGCATGTTGTATCATTTTAATCTCATATTGAATGTTTTTTATCAGTATCAAACTAATAAACCATCAAGTAACATTTACTTTTAAATTTTACTGTTAAATCTTAAGGTTTAGCTTCATATAAGTAAATTTTGACATATCATTGGATCACTTTTAAGGAATTCGAATAAGAATCGATTTCATAAGAGTGAAATACTCAGTTGTGATTAAATATAGATTATTTTTGAGAATGACGACATCGTATTTCCTTTCGACCAAGGAAAACTTAACATTCAATAAATAATTGTTCTATACATTGATGTCACAAGAAGTGATATTTTTTAGCGATTAAATATAGAGGATTTTATTTTTCCAAAGTTTTTCCATTGTTCAAAATAAGCAAAAAATAAACTACAATAAACGAAATACGAACCATCCCGTGTTCAAAAATAGCGAGGTGTCATTTGGTGACTGTATAATTTGTGGCTTAATATGCAAACAATAAACTGCAATAAATGAAATACGAACCATCCTGTGTTCCGAAATAAGGAGGTGTCATTT
>BGPR01006570.1:5644-23362 GCA_013235015.1 Araneus ventricosus | reverse complement strand
GAAATAAGGAGGTGTCATTTGATGACTGTCTAATTTGTGGCTTAATATGCAAACAATAAACTACAATAAAAGAAATACGTACCATCCCGTGCTCAAAAATAGCGAGGTGTCATTTGATGATTGTCTAATTTGTGGCTTGAACTCTGTTCAAGGCAATTTGTCTTTATAATATTTGTATATCTGTCTTATAACCTTTGATGTGCAGGTGTTCGTGGACGAATTGTTGTAGCTCTTGCTGCTTTGGAATTAGCCAGAAACACGTGCGTCCGACTAGTTCAAAGAACTAACGAAACCGATTACGTATCTCTATTTCGTGGTGATGGGTAAGTCAAAATAACACTTATTAACCCTTTGCGGACAGGTACGGCGTATAGAGTGCGCCACTGGGCATGTACCGTAAGCTGAATAAAAACCATCGATGGTGAAGAGCTCGCCACCACTCTAACCTCGTATTAGCATTCATCCTTCTTCTCCGATAGTTTCCATTGACAGTTAATCAGTCGGTTCGGCCTGATCGCACTTGAAAGTGCGTGAAACATTCGCCTTAACCCGACCTGGCGATCACGAAACGGCGGGAAATTATCTCTACAGAGCAATATTCGGCTATTTTAGAAGAATTAAGCAGGGAAATACCAGCTGAGGACGAATCTGATGATTTAAATCTCGATGGAGAAGTGCCTGCGTACAGCAACGAAGAAATTGATTCCGAGACTGATGTGGAGGACACACGAAGATTATAGCGACTCAAACTCGAACACAAAATGTTTGCATCATCCGTTCATTCAACCTCTAATTTTATTATCTCAGAAAAAATAAAGTTGCGCATAATTAAATAAACGTAAAGTTTGAAAACAGGATGGCGCAAAAAGTGCCCCAATCTGATCTGAGTGTTCTAAAAAGCCACCTGTCCGCAAAGGGTTAATAAATGGTTAATTTATCTATTAAAGATTATGAATTATATATATGTTTCTCAAAATGTGTTGTATTAACTAATTAGTTCTGATATAGGATTATGTCAGCGTTATAGGGCATTGTATTTCTTTACGAAATCCATTAAGTTAACATTTTTGGTCAGTCAGAAATAAATATTGTAGTTATTTCTAATAATAAATCTGTAGTTTCTAGGCGCATTTTCGACATCAACTATTACATTTAGAGTTTTAATTTGAATCGGAATTGATAAAACCATTGCTAAGAAAAATAACATAAAAAAGGGAAATGTGAATGATTTGTTATAGTCAGAAATCAGTAACAAATAGTAATATTTTTTTTAATCTCTAAAGAATTTTGTTTACTATTTCCCATTAAACTTTTTATTGGTTTTAACTATATCCTTTAGTAATTGATATATGACATTTTTATGACATGGAATCAATTTTACTACACGTGAAAGAACAGCATGAATGATTCTGCAGCGAGAAATCAGTATTAGTTTAAGGAAGAAACGAAGCGTTTCGATGTTCCCTGCATTGAAATAAATTCGAAACTTGCCACCGCCAGAAAGCATGTGTTTTAGGAATTACTACATGATTGAGATCTTTTAAAAAATATGAATGCGCTGATACCACTTCATCTTGCTTTGTATTTCTAAAGTTAAGTGTTTTGTCACAAGAATGAAAGTAAATTTATATTTAATATATCTACTGTCACGAGCCAGCAAAATCCATTTTGAGTTAACACTTTGGAAGCGGGAAACGTAAAAATAGTTTTGCTCGAATTACCCAACATCAAAATTTTAATTCAAGAATTTGACTTGCTTACTAGTTTAGAAAGTTGGACATGTTAATAGATGTCTGCAGAATACTTCCACTTATTCTTTTATGGTTTAAACAGTATCTAGAGTAAGCACAATTATGGTTTGTCTTTTTATTTGAGCTTACATCTAATTCGTATCCCGTACACATTGTGTTACAGACACAATGTTCTTTAATAGCTAATGTCGCAAAAAGTTCAGTGATATTGTTAACACAGTTATTTTCTATTTCAGTCTTACTCAAATCTGATGAAACTCAAAAATATGGATATATTTTTTCGACTTGTGGCTTTGTAAAGTTGCGATATGTAACATTACTTCTTGTATGTAACATTGTAACAGTATTTCTTTAGGGGAAACTAGGGATATTAGGCTACTAGGGATACTTGTCCCTAGGTGATTTTCTCAGATTGGGAGATAATTGGTAATTTTTGTGTGCTATTTTTATTTGACTTTTGGTCATATGGTCTGTTGGAGAGAGTTTTCATTCCATTATGAGAAGCCATCGCAATGGTGTGTAAGTAAATATATTTTGGGGGTACAAAAGTACATTTTCACTTTTTCATTCCTCAGTAGATAGGAAGTTTACTATTGAAGATATGATAAATTAACACAGTCTTGAGTTTTAAGCTTACTTCTAGCTATAATTTTATATACGGTGTTACGCAGTATCTTAATTCTAAGTGGGTTAATTTTCAGATTATTTGGAAAAAGTCAAGTTAGGGACACTTTACCCTAAAAAGTTAGGAATATTTGACCCTGTCAAAAGCTATTGCAGCTTCGATGTCGTAGCCGGCAGAAGCATAATTTGTGGTTGGGATCAGTTTTCTGGTGCGTGGAATTAGTTGGCAATATGGCAACTCAAATATAAAAAAATAATTATTTAAAAATTGTCTGCTAGCAATTATTTAATGAATAAAATTTCTTTTAAATATGATAATTTAAAATAACGTAAATAATTATTTTATAAAGAACTTTTAAAAGAATTGAAATTTAATCAATCTATTTTTTTCGCCTAAAGAGTTTTATTTATTTATTTATTATTTGAATAAAAATCTTTTGCTCGAATTATTTGTTATCGTTTGGTTTTATTTAACGTTTCGCCATTTCTATTGAGTTTGTCTTTCTTTTTTGATTTGAATTTTCTCTTAAATTATATTTTTATTCTTTTGCTTTTATTTTTCTTTAAACATTAGATGAACCGAGTAAGTATATTAAGCTTCTCTATTTTTAACTTTGTACAACATTTTTTATATCCCTTTTTCATTTTGATACTATTCTTTTTTTTCCTTCTAATTTTCCAAAACCGGCAATTCTTTAACGGGCTAACGACGCTGCTAGGTTCCCAGTTCCATTGCTGTAATTGTATCATTTAATTAAATCAATATTTTTATTCTTTATTAAAGTTTTAATTAATTAAATTTAATAACTAGATTTAATTTAATGACTAGACCAATTTAATTTATTAACTAGATTTTATTAATAACAACTGCATTTTATAGATTCCATATTGTTTTTTATTAATTTCCTTTATATTTTTCGATAACAAACACTCTTTGTAATTCAGTAGTATTAACCTAATATCTGAATTTCGCGCACATACAAATTATCAAAATAATTTAAATACTCTTTGCTTGTAGGGTCAAGTATCCCTAAGGTTAGGGATACTTGACCCTAGGCGATTTCATGAAATATATTTATTTTATGATTGAATGAGATATCAGTTTAGCATGAGTACATTTATCCTTCTTAAAAACAAACCTTTTAATGATGATAACATTTCAAATATTCGAGAAATATAAGAAAAAGTAAAAGTAGGGTCAAGTATCCCTAGTTTCCCCTATATGTAACATTCCAAGATTTTAGAGTTGAAGTTTGTGTTTCTTCCAGGTGCTATTCAATGGTCGGGCGCATGGGCGGAGAGCAGAAGTTGTCGCTTGCGAGTGGTGGTTGCGACCAGGTGGGAATTGTCATACACGAATTCATGCATGCGTTAGGTTTCTGGCACGAACAGAGCAGAGTTGATAGAGATGATTATGTCACTATCCGATGGGAAAATATTCAGCGAGGTAAGGGTAAAATGTATTTCTCTTTATAGAATCTTTGTAAGTTTGATGATGCTTTAGATTGGTACAAATAATATGCTGGATAAAGATAAGAAATTTTTAATGTAAACATTATAACTAATGCCCAAAATTATATATTAACTTAGTCGCAATCAGTTTTATAGGTTTTTTTGTTCTTTAAGCATAATCATGCAGATTATGCTTGACAGTACTGATTGATTGCCTAATGCCAATTTATTGATTTAAGTCGTGTGACTTTTAAAACCTTTTTCGAATTTTCTAACCGAAGTCAGAAGACCTGTGCAATAAACGCATGATTATTTTCTAAATTTTCATACTAGACGAGACGCCTTATATTCTACAAGACATAGAGCAAAATCCTATTTTCTTGCATCATGGATTTGGCTTGAAAAGAGCCTTCTCTTTTAGGCTAACACACGGTCTTTTTCTTTTACCATTATTAGAAAGATTCCACTTTTAATCATCATGCACAATTAGCCTTTAAAAAGAACTTACTTCGTTTTATGCGAATATTAAAATGCAAATTAGTGTTCGATACTCAAGGCTTTGACCTCAGAGTTTATTTGAACCCATAAACCAGTACGGAGAGTCTTGCCTATTCATTTCAAAAGTTCCATTGTTGTTCATAAATTACAATGAAGTGTTTCAAATACTTTCCTACTGATAGTGCATAGATTTCAGTCGGCCGTTATCCTCAATTCATCAAGTTTTCTTGTCAGGTTATATTTATACAATATTTTATCGTTGTCATTTTATTATTTTACAATTCCACTACCTGGATAAAACATTTTTTCATTTTAAATAGGGGGAGTTGGGTTACATTGATACGCTAGAACATTGATACAGTTCTTAAATTTTGATGATTGGAATGGCTCAAGATGTTCTTATCGCCTCATACATATGCCACTGTAACCCTTAGCACACGGTAACTTTTTCGGCCATCTTAAGTCAAAATTTAATTTACAAATGAATCAAACCGCTAATCTTTTAGTCGAAGTAAATTTTACTCTAAGTACGTGTTGTGTGATTTCTCTCACCTATTACGTTTTCCTGACAGGGAATCTACTCCAAAGGTAGGAAAAAACATTTATTTTTCTGAATTATATTAAGTTTTGAGGATTTTCAGCGTTGATTTTGTGTGACCACTTGTTTTAAATAAAAAGGTC
The DNA here is from genome assembly GCA_013235015.1 of Araneus ventricosus. NCBI lineage: Eukaryota > Metazoa > Arthropoda > Arachnida > Araneae > Araneidae > Araneus > Araneus ventricosus. The sequence continues at coordinate 18,356 of BGPR01006570.1, read as the reverse complement.
TCTTGGGCAGATTGATACAGTTGACTCCGGGACACATTGATACACATCTTCTGTGTGTATCAATTCACCTTAACGGCAACTACTTAGCAAAATTGTCTTTAGAAATTGAAAAATCGTAAAAATGAACTATCTAAGATAAACACACAATTAAGCATTTATTTAAACTTTGAAAACAGTTTGAATTTCATTGCAAGAATAAAAAGAATTGTTGTAAATTAAGTTTAAAATATTTTTGTTACGAATTTATTAAAAGTGGAGAGAAAAATTACAAAGAAATTTAATTAACATTATCAAAAAAGATAATTTTTCGCATTTTTAGATGGTGTGAAAATTATTTTTGTGCTAATTTTTTTTCGAAAGTCATCAAGGAAGAACGCAAAAATTCCCCATAAATTTAATTCATTAAAATTTCAAGAAACGGCTTCGAGGTACACATTCTCTCCCTCCAAAGTATATTTATACACACAGAAACACATTCTCCTGTATTATTTGTAGAGATAAATTATTTTCTGAGGCATTATTGTTTCAATTTTCCGGTCTCATTAAAAATGTTGAAATTTTATTAAAATAAAAGTTTGCTTATTTATTAAACTTTTAAAGCTTGATTTGGAATCTAAAGTTCATTGATAAAACAAATTTTGTTCTGATCCTAGGCCTATTAACCATCATTATTTGCGGTATTTCCGTGTGTGTCAATGTGCATGTTGTATGGGGCAGATTGATACAAATCCATTTTTAGGGAAAAAGTGTAATAAACATTTTATTATTTCATTTATGGCCAAAACTCGACTGAATTTCTATATTAGATTAAAAAATACATAAATATAGCGTATTAGTTTTAATTATTTCCGTTTGTAAAAAAATATTTTTAGCTTTCCAAAAAAAGTGTATCAATGTCCCCGTATTCCCCCTATAAATAATATTTTATTGAGAAGTGAAAGCCTGCTTACCGTCATCTTTATTTATCATATTCTTCATCTTCTCCCTCAACCCCCATCCCACTTAAGGGCACATACGACTCTTAAACCTCGAAAAAATGGTGGAAAACTGTCAGATTCGATACATTATATCTCTGAAACAATGCAATTCACAAACTCTCTTTTTTCTAGGAAAATATATTTTCTTTCACTTATAGTGCACACATTTTCAAACCTTCATATTGATATGTATTTATTTGAAAGAGTAATAAATATGGGTATAATTTTTGGAGAAAAAAATGAGATAGTCACCTTGCACGCATGATTACGGATAAAACATTTATCGAAACACAATATTTTGGGTATCTAAGTAATCCAATCAGTCTGTTTGAGAAACTGAACCGCAAGTTATTATCATCTAAATTTAATTTCTATTTTATGTACCAATTTAAAATAAAAATGTTAAAAATAATGAAAATTTCAACTTTTCTAACCCTCTCCAAAAAGTTTGTTTGGAGAAATATATACAAAAATGTGGTTCAATTTGTAGAAGATAGCAAAATACATATTCGATAAAAATATTATGTAAATATATTCAAAAGTTCTTGAGATATCCTGCGAGCAATATAAAAAAACACATTTTGAGATATAGAGCTTTAAAGATATGACCATTTTAAATGTTTACGTTGAAGAGCTGATACAATTTCCTTCATAACTTTCATAATTATGGGAATTTTTTAACGCGGATTGTTTTAAATTGTTCAGAAAAGACAGGAAAATAATAGTTTTTCATAAAATCGGTAATTTTCGAGTTTTAACACGCGTATGTCCCCTCAAAGATACCATGAAATTAAAGAGTACAGGTACTGCACCACCGGAAAATTCAGTGTTCAGGAACAGCCTAAGTTGAAACCATATCCTTCACCCCATCTCGTCACCACTGGATAGTGGCTTGCTATCATTATTAATTCGAAATACCTATCATATTTCATAGGAAAGGGACCAGACGAAGATCACGTTGTTTTAAGGTATAAAGTTTAATGCATTTTATAATTTTTTTCTTATTTATTTCCTGAAAAAAAAACTCGACGTGAGGCTGTCTCTGCGAAACGGTCGCTGGGATTGAGGGGTTTAGACTCACTTACCTTACTCAACTGTGACTTTCTGTGACTAAAGGAAGTCTATGTGACTATTAATTCTATAGTCTATAGTGACTATTAGTCTAGTGTGACTATGCGGCTCTATCTATGTAAAATTCTTCCTGAGTTTCAACAAATTTGCAACTCGACTGTGACTAAACCGTAATTACAAATTCTAAAATTATTTTTGCAATCTTCCATGTCTACTTTTCTCTGTTAAATGTAACTGAAACAAACTCTCTATGTTATTTGGTTGCGGAGCTATAAGCGTTTAAAATACCACGAAATTCGACGTAATTCAACAATTCTTGAGTAATATTTCTAGCGATCGATGAATGAATTGCCTTAATCTGCGTGCGCGCGCATCGGCAGCTGTGACTTCATCAAAATTTTTCGTGATTTTCATCAACTTTGCAGCTCGACTGTGACTAAACCGTAATTCCAAATTCTAAAAGTTCTTCTGCAATCTTCAATGTCAACCTTTCTCTGTTGAATAAAACTAAAACCAACTTTCTATGTTATTTGGTTGCGGAGCTATAAGCGTTTAAAAATACCACTAAAAGAGTCATAATTATTTCCTTTCCCGACATACCATTAGACCACTATGGAGAGACGTAAGTCTACGTCAAAATAAAAAAAAACCGGAACAGAGGTTTCGGCCCCACTACACCGTTGGAAATTTCCATCTCGAAACTTTTTTAACTATCGTTAGCACTGACATTCATTGATGGCACTTGAATTTACTGACCAAATCATCCGAATGTTTCCTGCAGCATTTACTTGAAGCCACAATTCATAAATAGTGATATAACGGATATGTAGCTTTTCATGATACATAATTTTCTTGCAAGCAGTTAGTTATGTAAAACAAATGAAATAAGAAAAAGAAGAAATAAACTGAGCATTACAGTAAATATAAAATTTGCCATAACGGAACCCATTTAATGAAGTTTTATGCAGATAATTTTTGGTAATCTAAAATCCTGTATTACTTTCCTATGGACCGAAAACATAAGTAATAGACCGGTTAAAAGTTCGACTTAATTACGATTAGAACTCATAGGACAAACTGATTTAGACTAGAAAGAAAAAAACCCATTTCATTGGATTTTAACTTTCACAAACGCCAATACACAATAAACAAAGCAGTAGCAAATTACAGAGCACATGTAATTCAAACTCGATTTTCTCTTCACAATTTAAAATCACAAATCAAGACATAATTGGCAATTGCTGCACCGTACTGGTGTCTAAGAAATGAATTTTTCTAAAATTTTTCAATCCAAATAGGCACCAAGAGGCTACTTCAACTTTTATTTCTACATTTTGTCGAATTTGGTGAAGAACTATAAAAGTTCGTAACATGATCATCAGTGTAAAGCTCAGATCCATGATTATCATTTTAAATATCATCTTCGCCGCCTTAGTAAAATAATTATTGTACATGGATGTGTCTTCACATCCTAATAAAATTTAATCGATTATTTTAATGTAAAGATTTAGCTTATGGCGATTTTAAATAAAGCTCTATTTTTTATAATGAACACGTGTTAAAAAATACATTAAGCATTTTTACTAAAATTAATTAAATGGAATGCTGGTACAAACAGATTTCCGAAAGTAATTATCTCTTTCTTTCATTTACGGAAACAGACTAATTACCCTTCTCACCATTTCTGCATTATCAACCTCATTTTCAAAGTAACAAAAAACGTTTGTGTACTAGTGGCGGAAAAAATATTTATGTCCAATATATATTACTACGAATAATGGAAAAATATAGAATATTACAATGTTCACAAAATCAAGTCTCGTATTTAAAACTAACGGCTAAATGCTGAAAGGAGAGGTTATTAAAAGTTATGAGAAACAGAAGAAACAAAGCTGTAAACAAGATGGGAAGGAAAACTTCCTAATAAGAATAAGCAATGCGCTGTCTTGAAATTACAAAGGCTTTTTCTTATATTCATAATGTTTTTAAAAACTGTTCATAAGCATTTAAGTCTGTGTAAATTTATTTGGACTTTTCTTTAACCCAAATGCATTGCAAATGTTAACGTTTTGTTATGCCGATCAAACATTTGATGAGAACCAAAGTTGTAAAAACATGGGAATCAATGTTTACTGTGGAAATGCATTTATAAATTGTTTTAACTTTATTAAAGCATTTATTTATTCTTTAATAGAAAATGATTTTTTTTCCGAAACCAATAAATTAAAATTTCCAATTCTTTCTAACACAATATATATACAGGGTCCCCACTTATATCCGTTACACCCCCCCCCCTTAACTTCTAAACGGTGACAGCTTAGGCCATAAAATTGGTGTCTAGGTATTGTAAAAAGGCTATGCGCTACTCGATGAGACAACTTACAATGCCATTTATCGGCAAATTTTAGAATCAGCCTTTCCATCTCGCAAACGATGAAAGATACGAGAAAAAAGTAAATAAGAAAGTTGTAGAGCACTCTCGATTTAGTACGAAAATATACCTTGCGCAGATTAATACTCAAAACAGAATGTAAAAAATGAACATTTGTTTGATTGTGATTTTCAACACTATGATGTAGTGAAACGCGAGCGAAGCGAGGAATCCAGTCCAGGGCGCAAATGTGTATAGTGGCTAACGGAGAGCATTTTGAGCAATGTAAATAAATGATCCAGAAGACAGGGACGTGTCTCAGTTTCTTTTTTCCACTCTTTATGATATGACAATTTTCGAAATAGTGACAAGCAAATGTTCATTTTTTTTGCATTCTGTTTTGAGTATTAATGTGTGCATGGTATCTTTCCGTACTAAATCGAGAGTCTCTGCAACTTTCTAATTGACTTTTTTTCGTATCTTTCACCGTTTACGAGATGAAACGGCTAATTCCAAAATTTGCCAATAGATGGCGTTGTAAGTTGTCTCATCGAGTAGCGCATAGCCTTTTTACTATACCTAGACACCAACTTATGGCCTAATCTGTCACCGTTTAGAAGTTAAGGGGGTGTAACGGATATAAGTGGGAACCCTGTATATATCTTCTTAAAAGAGAAATTAAAGTTCCGTACTGAAGACTAACAATTAGATGTAACGTTTTTAATGATTCTCTATAGGAGACATTCAGCCATTAGAGTTTCTAATTATAGTTCGCCAAGAATAAAAAAAATCACTTTAAAGAAGTTGTTTAATGGAAGAACTCAGAGAGAGTTAGAAAAAAGAAGCACATAAAAGTAATCTTTAGAAGAAAGGAAAAAAAGATCACAAAAAAGTGTGAAAACAGAACTAACTTCTCTTGTTTTATTGTAGCAATCAACGAAAAGCAATCAAAACTACCCATTCATTTGTAATTGTTACAAATAAACAGGAGGGTTGAACAAGGTATAAAAAAAGCAAGAAGACGTTTTCATGGCGTTTATAATTTCTACCTAAAGATTGGTAGAAATTAATTTCCGTTTCCATTTTTTTTTTTGTGAAAGAATTTTCTTTTTAGTTTTGCTGAAGTTTAACTATTTCTCTCTATGTAATCAGAATTTTTTAAATAACGAAATTGGATGAAAGTTTTTGCCATTTGCATTTCTCTGATGACAAGCATTTTTTTGCTATCTTAAATTTCTCTTCATGCGTTATTTAACTTCAGGATGACACGCATTACTATTATGAAAGCCATTAAACAGTTAAATTATCATACTTTTTTTGAGATAAATCTTTTTGTAGTATTGTCATGCGGTATCATGCGTTTTTCTGTCATCTAATAAAGTTATTCAGTTTGCTTTATTCATATGAAGACTCAAAATCGCCAAGTTTATAATGATTTATTTCAAAATTGAAGCACACCATTAATTTTTTAAATTCTGGTTATCCATGTGCTATTAGGAACACTAGAGATACGTCAAAACACACACACAAAAATTATTGAAGTCCTCATTTCTTCATTTACTTGCGTGAACTCTAATTAGACATTGAACTTTTATTATTTAAACTACAGGGTGGTCATAAATTATTCAACCCATTTCAAAAATTAATAATAAAAAAGCCATACAATGTAGGAACCGCTTTTTTAAAAATGAGAGTGAAGCTCAAAAAGTTTTTGAGATAGGTAATCCGCCGTTACAGCGCACTAAATCTGCGCAATAAACGCAAGTGCCAAAATGGCTACCGTGCAGCAGAAGGTACGTCAGGCATATCTCTGGTTCCTCGAAAGCAAATCATTTCTAATAGTTCAACGACAGTTCGCAACATACACAATAGTTCGCCTAGAGTATCGAAATGATCATTCTCCGAGTAAGAACTTCTTCAAGCGTTGGTATGAGAAATTAAATGGAACAGGAAATGTGCATCAGTGAGGGAGACTATCACTCCTTAATTGCTCATACCAACGCTTAATGGAGTTCTTACTTTGAGACCGACAATTTCGATACTCTAACAGAATAAATGTTTGAACTGTTGCAATTAATCTGCTTTCGTGGAACCAGAGGCGTTTCAAACGTGCCTTCTGCTGCACTGTAGCCATTTTGACACTTGCGTTAGATTACGCAGATTTAGCGTGCCTTAATGGCACATTACCTATCTGAAAAATATATTTGAGTTACTCTCTCCATTTTGAAAGAAAAACAAAATTGATACATTATAGTTTTTTTTAATTAATTTTTGAAATGGGTCCACTAATTTATGACCACCCTGTATTATTAAACAAAAATGAGGCTAGATTGGGATCTATTATTTACAGGCTGCATTAATTAAGAGTTTCATTTTGCTCATTATAATCTATCAAGAATGATAACAACTTGTCTTTAAAAGGTATATGACAATAGGGAATGTAAGAATAAATTTTAAGAAAATCAAAAGCTATATTAAATTTTTCCAGGACTAAAAAATAATTTTACGAATAATCTCCTCATTAATTAAATTTCTACAATTAACGTAAAAATAACAGCAGTTTCTTAAAGTGTTTTCTGAAATTCTCAGTTATAGAATAAATCTAGAGAATAGAATCGAAAATGTAGAGATAGAGTCATCGAATGAAAGAATTACATCCGAGTTATAATATTTCATATTTAGTGAGAAGTATTCACTCTGCTTCGAAAAGTCCTGCATGAAACCCGCATTGCAGTATTTTGCGTGATTACGGCACTACCTTTCACGACAAAAGAAGAACGGATCCTTTTTCTGAACATAATTAGCATCAACAATTCCTTACTCTCGCAGGTTAAGAATATGAACAAGAACCACACCTGTATGACTTAAACGTTTCGTGAACATTACACCACGAAATTCCAAAGCATGGCTTCCTCTTCTGTTCAATGAAAACAATGAATTCTAATCGTCTAATCAGTAGTATTGTATTTCAAATTGGCATCAGGTTTTAACTTGCATATTACATTGGCATCGATTTGATCGAGTCTTGAGATACTCTCTATGATTTCGCAAGACGTAGTCTTTATACTGATCGAGAAGAAAAGCTATAACTACTAGAATGGACAAAATTAACGCTAGATTAACGGAGTAATTCAATTTGACTCATTCAGGATTTTATTGCTATATATATGGAAAACTTAAAAATAATTTTAAAAAATATTTGTTATAAAAGCCGCCCACTCTTTAACTCTATCGATACGGGACCGTCCCATACGTCCCTTCAAGCAAAAGACGATAGCTGTCCGAAACGTCCGAATGTCACTCTGAAATTTCCACCCCCTTTCGTTAAGTGTGATTGATTTCATACCCGCGGCGCGTGCTTTCTTCGTTGGAGTGGTTCGCGCAGATGTGTTTGGGGAAGAGGAGAGTTTTCTTACAATTCGGACAATGCCAGCTGTCATTGTGGTTTTTGAGGGGGAAAGTGAAATTCTCTTATCTTTGATAGAAGAGCTCGGACCTTCTGGTAATTTTAGGTCCCTTTATTTCAATGGCCTTAGGAATGAGAAGGTTAATTCCGTATTTTCAGATGTGGTACACCTAATTTCAAGTTGACTCATTAAATGATTTTGTAGTTGGTTATTTTAAACTCATGAAAGTTGTGACTCAAATTGGGAATTTTTTTTATAAAAAATCTGAAAAAAGCAGATGCGTAAGTTTTCATGTTCGCTCCTGTAAATTTATTTAATAAGTTGCATTTCGATATTATAACAGAATGTTGTTGAAAAATGGAAAAGAATTTGCGCTAAATGTAATAAAAACGATCGCGGGATATGTTTCAAAAGCCGAGTTCATATGTAAAGAAATGTTTTCAATGATTTTTTTCCCTGATAGATTATTTAAATTGGATCAGAATTGCTTTTATCATCAAACCTCATTTTGATGCGAGAATAAAATTCAGCGCTCATTTCAGTTAAAATAGGTAGATAATTAATAGCCGTAAGTCTAGTGTTAATAATTAGATTACCGATAGGTCCTAGATTCTGCTTTTTAATTAAATCCAAACGACGGCCATTCACTTGCTTAACATTCATTATTCTATCATTCTAGAAGCATAACCTGCAAAGAATAGAATGTACCAGTTAATTTATTTCGGATTATGTGATGTTTGACTACTATTGACGATGTTTGAGAGAAAGTTTAGCACAATCCTCTTGCTGTGAAGGGTTGCGTTTTGCTAATACACGTCAGATAGATTTCGACCTTCGAAGGAGGAGGATTTTTTTACTATGGCGATTAAGACTATTTTAGGGGACGCTTCATTTCGGAAAATTTTAAATACATATTGACCTTCTTTTTTTAAATTAACATTTGTATATTAGTTTATGTACATTTTGAGTTTATTTTTTATTTGGTTCTGGTAGCCCTACGTGAATAGTCCGTATTTGATGCTACTGTATTTCACAATGTATGAATTTATGTCCATTTTTTAAACTTTTATTACAGACATTATTATTTTTGAGGATTGTATTTTTATTCTGTACTTGTTTTTAATGTTTAAACAATGTATAACTTTTTCTTTGTATTCTGTGAAAAAAAATTTGAAAGAGATCTGGTTTATATTTGTTTGTTTGAAAGAGATCTGGTTTCTCAGTGCGACGTGATGCGCGAAGTTCTAAAGTACGCCTCTCGTCTTATCTTACGTACGCGTAAATAGGTATATTTGTCCAAAATTCGATGACATGACCGTTTCAAAAGAGAAGAACATCACAGAATATTTAATGTTCGATTCTAATTCGCGATTCAAAGAGGCTGTCGTGAAATGGAATCCTTAAAAGGCAAAAACTTAATAAAAAATTAATCGAATGGTAATAGAATTTTAATTTTGGTCTGCATAGCTGTGGATGAAATAAGCCTTTTCGCTGATTCTTCAACATGCAGATAAACCATAGAATTTTAAATAGTGACTTTTTTGGTATTAGCATTGAGTTAAAAGAAGAAAAAGGATGATTATTTCCAAAGTATGAAATAACACATTTTCATGTTTTATTGACAAGTAGTTAATTAGAAGCATTATTAATTAAAAAAATCCTAAATCCTATTGAACAAGTTATTATTATATAGTTGTATTTCATAAAGTGGGCCTTTTATAAAAGCGACCTATTCTTTCATTTATCTAGAGAACGAAATCAATGTTTTTTTAAAAAAAGTTTCTTTTATGAAATATATCGCAGTGTTTTCTATGTTTTTAGTTTTAACGAAATTTGCATTTAAATCGAAAATCTCCGAACATATTGGCTTTCATATGCAAGAAATGATTTTCAATTTTTCTATTTTGCGTAATTTTCTCTTGTGAAATCTGCAATTCAAAAGGTTCAAGCTTTAGAAGAGTAGGATACGGTAACTAAAATAAGAAAACCTGCAACAAGCAGACACATTGATTTTTCATTCGGAATGTTTGTTTTGAAAAAATCGAATTTAGCATTCTCTTTTTAAAAGTCAGACATGTTGATGATGAGCGGGAAAAATAGCTAATGGCTATAATTAAAGTTTAAAGTAGTTTTAAAGTAAAATTTTCCATTGAAGAAATGGCAATACACATTAAACTCTTACTTTTTTCCCCTGTCATTTCTATCCTGTTAAATGCATCACTTGTTCTAAATTCAAATGAAAAATTTAATAATTTGTGTTTTGAACTTTTCTAATAAATTTTATACACATTCTAGAAATTCCAATAAAATTGCATGGAATTGCTTTATTTTTGTTTAAAATCGATGCGTCGTTAAAATATTGTTAAGTCCTAAAGCATATAAATCTGAATTTGGAACGAATTTAGGATAGAAACTATGCTGTATTAATAAGCACTGAATTTTTAAAAATAAATATTGTCACTGAAAAAGATTAAGTGTTAATAGAAACGCACTAATTTTAAATGCAAATACGTGCCTTGAAAAAGTTATGTAAGGTGAAGTCCCTTAGTGGCCTAATTCAGTTCAGGCGGTAAAACTCACCAATCCATGCCATGACTAATATGGTGAATCGAAAAGTATAGGAATTTTTTTTTGGGGGGGGGGGGAATTACTTTTCGCGCGGGGCGGAAAATTTGTGGCTTAAGTATATTTGTTCATATAATTTTTTTTATTGAAATCCGTTTATATCTTCCGGTGCCCCAAGTGCCCCAAAAATAGTTAAAAATTGAAATGTTTATGAAAATTTACAATTATTCTTTTCCGAAATTACTTTTGTCGCAGGGTGGAAAAGTTATGTCTTAGGTATATTAGTTTACATAATTTTTTTTATTGAAATCCATTCATATCTTCCAGTGCCACGAATATAGTTAAAAATGACATTTTTTGGATATTTATAAAAAAATATTTTCAAAATTTCCTTTAGCTCCTGGTAAAAAAGTTTTGATTGGGGTATATTAGTTTACGTTTTTTCCATTATTATTCAAATTCATTCATATCTTCCGGTGCCCCAAGCGCGCCAAAAATAGTTGAAAATTGACAATTTTACGATTTTGATTCATTAAAAAAACAAGGGAGGGAGAAATAAAAGAACGCTTTTGCAAAAGTTTTCCTTGTAGCGATGTGTTTTTGTTTAGGAAAAGTCGAGATTATGGTGTAGTTTATCTTTGTCTTCGAAATAAAGTAAAATTGTGTTATATTGTAGAAAAAGTTAGTTGTGGTCCTTGAATAATATTATATAAACAAAAATAATTTTATTCATTTAAAAATGAAAAATAAACAATTTTCATTCTATCCTATACATTTTCCCCTGTAAAATCATTTCTTTAACGCATTTTTTTGTTTTTAATTCAAAATTTGCATAAAAATCGTTTTTTGCAAATATTTAAGTGTCTTGGAGCACCGGAAGAAATTAAACAAAGTTGAAAAAATTTTGCATGTATGCTAGTATACTTAAAAGGCAACTTTTGCACCCTACGCCGATTATTCTATCCACACTTTGAATTTTCGATCCACCCTAATGACTAAGGCATGCCATGACATGGATTGGTAGGTTTTACCGCCTTAACTTGCGCTTCACCAGCACTATTCAAAAACTGGCAGATCTATGTGTTCTTTAACAACGAAATACTGGCTGGGGTCAGTCAGGTTGCTTGAGGTTTTCCTGTAGAACACAAATATGGGCCAGTTTCCCCATGAAGATATCAATAATCTCCAAAATATTTTTATGAGTTAAGACTTCTAATATTTGTATGTGAGTAATTAACTGTAAATATAGCAATTTTTTGCACTAAATTTTGCTATTGTAATTGCAAATGTAGACAAATTCATTATTTTAAAACAGTGTAAGATAAAAATAAGCTTAAAACTGTATTTCATAAATAATTTGCGAAAAAAAGTCATACATCACGAAATTACGATACAAAAACCAAAATAATTTCACAAGTAATTAATCTCTTATTCATCTACATTTCTTTCCTTGATGAAGACAAAAAAGAAAATATTTCAGTAACAACCGCACAAAAACTGCTAAAACATTTACTTTTTATAATTTTTTTCACTGTATCATAAAATCAAATACCATTATCTGTACAAAATCACAAGTAATTAAAATTCAGAAAGATTTAGAAATGTGGTCAGTCATTCTTTCATACCAATAACTTTATATGCAACAACTGTAAGAATTGATTTTATTTTTCTCCCTATGATACATTTTAAGTTAAATACCGTGAAGTTCTATTCATTCAGGAAATACTGCATTTCAAATGCGAAGGAAGAAATGTTTTCCCATTTTTTAATATTTTTTCTCGGCCATCTGTCAGTTCTTTCTGAAATTCATTTTGCATTTACATTTTTGATGCAGTCAAACTTTCACGAGTTAGAACAAAAATGAAAAGGAATAGGAGACAGATGAAAGAACTGAAGTTTTGTGAAACTGTAGATTTTCGAGACGGCAAAAAGACATAAAATTTATCTTCCTTTTTACTTTTCCAGTATGTAATATGAATAAACTAATAAACGAGATGGTCTTTAGTTAACCATTAGTAGTAATACTTTATACCATAGTTTATATTTAATATATAGTTAGCCGTTTGTAGTCTGTTCTTAACTATTAGTCGAGCTTTCTGATATCTGATAAAGAAACCTAACATTGCCTTTGATAATTCTGTCATTTTATTTTCTTAGTTTCTTTTAAGAAGATAAAGGTAAAAATCGTTTTCAATTTTTTCTGCTTTAAATAATAGAAAAGAAAAGAAAATGAATCCATTAGTTTACGAAAAGATAAAATGTCCGATCCATATCCGAGTGATATTGTCTGCATCAGAAAGAATTCGGATGAATTTAATTTG